>JAJPUD010005282.1:150602-163871 GCA_023553655.1 Myrmecobius fasciatus
TCTCTCTCTGTCTCTTTCTCTCTGTCTCTCTCTCTCTCTCTCTCTCTGTCTCTGTCTCTGTCTCTCTCTCTGTCTCTCTCTCTCTCTCTTTTTTTTTTTGCTAAGACAATTGGGATTAAGTGACTTGCCCAGGGTCACACAGCTAGGAAGTGTTAAGTGTCTGAGAGCAGATTTAAACTCAGGTTCTCCTGACTTCAGGGCTGGTGCTCTATCCATTGCACCATCTAGCTGCCCATCTGTAATAGTTTCACATGTATAAATCATGACTTTCCAACAAGATCCCAGGTCACCATCAGGTTTGTGTTTTTGTTTGTTTTGCTTTGTTTCTGAAGCTGAAGATCAGAAGCGTTAGAAAACTGATGATGGTAAAATGACATGGTCCTAAAAAGCATTTGTAACTTGATTTTTAAAATAAATTAATATTTTAATACAGTAGGGAAGCTTACTTTTTTAAAGTAACTATGCAGTGAATTATTCTTCAAGAAAAATATCATTTGTATATCAAATGATTATACTTCAGTATATGTTTTACAAGTTCTTGCTATGATTTTTAAAAAAGATTTCATATTGAATTTTTTAACTCAATTCTATTCAGTGAATATGTATCAAACAGCTAATTTGTGCCAATCACTAAGCTAGGCAAAATACAAACAAAATTGAAATTATATCTGCCTTCAAGGAGTTTATAACCTTCAGAGGGGACAAAATAAGTAATCAATTAGAAAACAGAATCTATAGATGAGATCATAGAAAGTGATTTCAAGGATACCATTAACAATTTGAAGAATTAGGAGAAATTTCATTCATAAAGGAGATGATAGTAAGCTGAGTCTTGAAGGAAGATTGATATTTAAAAAGCCAGAGGTGATAAGGAAGTGTATTCCAGAAATGAAAATCATTTTTGTAAAGGCAAAGACATATAAAATGGAATGCCATGTACAGATTAGTCTGACCACAATGGACTACATGTGAAGGGAAATGATATGAAATGTGACTGAAAAGGTAAGTGAGAGCTTTCTTAAAACAGAATATACTCATAATATTCCAACAGTTCAGTAAATACTTATTAAGCACTTGTTCTATATTAGGTAATGTACTAAACACCGGCAAGACAAAGACCAGGTTAAGGATCTGTGACATCATTTGTATACCTAAAACTTCTACTAATACAAACTAAAATCATTCTGTGACTTGGTAGTTTTCCCAGAGTTGTGGGGTTGAAAAATTCACCAACTTGTAATCAACCTATTGTTGAGCCTCCCCAAACTATGGTCAATTAATCTTCATATGGCAGACATACTCGTATTCATATAAAAGCATAATATTGTTATGTCAGTTGGTCAATGAGCATTCATTGAATACCTGTTAAGTACCAGACACTATTAAACCTGTGAAAACAAAAGCAAAAATGAAACAAGATTATAAAGGAAAATAATTGTATTAAAATGCAGTGATCAAGATAAATTTTAAAAAACAGTGTTTGTGGACTCCAAGTTAAGAACTCTTGATCTAGGGCATATTAACTGTTTTGGGGGAATATACCTGAATACCTTTCAGAGTTTTCCAGTGGTCATCTTGGTTGGATTGCTTGATGTCTGGGGAGAGGGGAGGGAGAAAAATTTGGAACCTTTTGCAAAGGTGAATGTTGAAAACCATCTTTGCATGTATTTGAAAAAATAAGGTACTATTAAAAGTTTTTAAAATAAAATCTGTATGCATAAGCATACACATACACAAAATGAAAACAAAGAGGTTTTTAGGAAGGAGGAAACTAAGGGAGAGGTTTCTTGCAAAAGTGGTACTTGAAATGTGTCTTGAAGAAAAACTGGGATCTATTTACTAAAGAGAAAGGCATTTTCCCTCATATTCAGAAATGGCAATAAGTTATGTAAGGCTTGATAGGACCTTGGAAAGCCATTGACTTGAAGAACTTGAATTCCAGAAAGACCATATTTCTAGAAACCCCTCCAAGCCCCAGGCTACAATATCCCTCTTAATTTCTGTATTCTATTTCTTGGCATCTGAAACACTATACAAAGGAGTTTTTGTTACAGGGTGCTAGTATCATCTAAATGCCTTCACAATTGGGCCAACCATTGGGTTTCCTCTGAGATTCAAGACAATATAATTCCAAATTCAAGTAGAGGGCAAAGAAATATGAATTACTTTATGGGATCAATAAAAAACGCCATAAAACCCATAATGAGAAATGAAATGAAAGGCAGTGATTCTCCAAAATAGATGGCTGGGTAAAGTTGTAGCTATACTAAAATGTTAACTGAAGGCATGTGCCAACATAGAAAAAATATTCAAGCCAAGAACATTGTCTGGAATGGAATTCATCCCTCCCTCCATCACCCCAACACAAATTATGAAAGTGGGAACAGGAAGCTAATTATGACCTTGACAAGAGTAGAGGAACTCCATCTTTGATTAGGGAATTCAACACCCCCATTTGGAAACCAAATAGTCTGGCAGCCCTGCTATCAAATTAATCTTCATCAGTATTTTGGAACTGAATTGTAGGGAGGCAAGCAGTCAATAAAGGTTTCCTTTATTAAAAGGAAGGAATCATCCAACCAAGATGACCATTGGAAAACTCTGAAAGGTATTCAGGTATGCTCTAAATAAAGTTCTTAATTTGGAGTCCACAAATGCTGTTTTTTTTTAAATAGATCTTGATCATTGCATTTTAATACAATTGTTTTCCTTGATAATCTTATGTATTTTATTTTATGAATTTAAAAACATTATCTGGAGCAGAGGTCCCATAGGTTTCACCAGACTACCAAAGGGACATTAAAAAGTTTAATAGCCCCTATCCTAGATTGACTGAATGTGAATATATAGTGATGATGGTGATGATGATGATGATTACTATGTAGCACTTAGAGGTTTACAAAATACTTTACAATGTATCTTTCTTCCCTTCTGTTCCCCCCTCCTTTGCTCCTCTGTTTTTCTCAGTCTCTCTCTGTTTCTCTATCTCTATCTCTGTCCCTCTCTCTGTCACTCTGTTTCTGTCTGTCTCTGTCTCTGTCTTGTCTCTGTCTCTGTCTCTCTGTCTCTCTCTGTCTCTCTCTCCCTGGCTTTCTCTCCCTCTTTTTCTCTCTATTTTTCTTTCTCTGAAAAAAGGAGGTATTTATGATAGAAGTACACCAATGAATTTTTTATCTATGGACATAGCAACCAAAATCTGATGAACAATTCATTGGTTTAAGGAGCCCTTTGGGGGAAAAAAGCATTTGTATCCTTCTGGGCAAAATTTGGGGGCTCCCAACTTTTTCCATATGTCAAAACCTATTTTAGCTTGTTTTTTCTCAATGAAACATAACCAAATGAAAGGGAGTATGATCCAGCTAAGTGACTCATTAGATAGAGTGCTGGATCTAAAGTCAGTAAGACTCATCTTCCTGAGTTCAAATCTTACCTTAGACATTACTTAGCTGTGTGACCCCAGGAAACTGTGTGCCTTAGTTTCCTCATCTGTAAAATGAGCTGGAGAAGGAAATGTCAAATCACTCCAAGAAAACCCCAATTGTGGTTATGAAGAATTACACACAACTGAACAACAAAACCAAAACATGATTTAGTAGAAAGAATGCTGAACCAAAAGGTAAAAAACCTGGGCTCTAGTCTTGGTTCCAACACTAACAAGCTGGGTAACTTTGGGCAAGTAATTTCAACATTTTGGATCATGGTTTCCTCATCTGTAAAATAAGAGGAATGGACCAGAAAGTCTCTAAGGTCATTTTTCTATAATTTCCTCTAGATCTGCATTTGTTGGAAAAATTCATCCTATTATAGCCAAAGTAACATTTCAGTTAGGATTAGTTATTTAAAAGGTTTTTGTGATCTCACCAGTCTTATCCTGCTTGAGAAATCTCATTAGAGAAGACTTGGAAAGGCAAAGTTAGAAAATGAAATGAAATCCATAGAATGATAGAGCTGGAAGACACCCAACAGATGTAATGCAACACTCTCAAAGATAAATGATTCAAAGAGGAAAATGTTACCAGAAGTAAATGATATTATTAGTAACTTGCCCTAAGTCACACATCTAGTTAGCTCTTCCCTCTGTTATAGAAGTATGCAACTATTTGGGAGCTTTATTAATACTTTCTTTGAATTACATTAGAATGTAACCTCAATATAATCTATACAAATAGGATATATTAATCATATGATCACCAATTTAAAGCTAGAGATCACCTAATCCAACTCTCTTATTGTATGGATGATAAAACTGAGGCTCAAAGAGATCAAAGGATTTTAATTTAGAACTTTAAGGGACATCAGAAGCTATATATCTTACCCCCTTATTATTTTTCAGAGGAGAAAACTGAGACTCAGAGAGTTTAAGTGATGCTCCAAAGATCACACAAGTGGTAAGTGAAATACACAAGATTTGAACCTCCAAATCCATTGCTTTTTCTACTTCACCCAATAGCCTCCATTTTTCAAGTTGTTCTTCACATAGTTCTTGTGTTGGAATTCTATGCTTATGGTTACCAGGCAGATTCACTCAATCTTGAACAAGAATTGCAAGTCAATGCCATATTTTTACTTATGTTGATATTATCATTGATCACATCACCCATCCCAGTGAAATATAGAAAGGTGTGCATACCTATAATTCATTATCTTACATACATATCTTAAAACAAAATTAATACTACCCTCTTACTCGATAATGTCTCCTATGAATTCACAGAAGACTGCACACAATATTTTTTTCCATGTCATACTTGATATTCTCATTATCAATTTAGTAATTGTACAGGACCCTATTTGTTTGAAGCTCAATTCATAGGTCTTTAATTCTTCTTGTATCTTATCTGTTATAGTCATCCCTATCCAATGAATCTTTACTAAATATATTTTTATTTCATTAAATATTCCCAGTTGCATGGGTAGCTAGATGATGCAGTTGAATGGAGTGCTGGGTCTAACATTAGGAAGACCTGTAGCCTTAGACACTTTTAATACCCATTGTAACTGGGCAAATTCTGTTCCCTCAATTCCTTATCTGTAAAATGAACTAAAGAAGGAAATTCTTCAGTATCTTTGCCAAGAAAATCCCAAATGGGGTCATAAAAAGTTGGACATGACTGAAAAATGACTCAACAACAAAAAATGTAAAAAATAATTTTAGCATTCCTTTTTTTAAATTTCAAATTCTAAATTCTTTCTGTCTTCCAGTCCCTTCCCTCTCTTTGAGAAGGCAAGCAATTTGGTATTGGTTATACATATGAGGTCAGAGTATATTATTTACCTCAAAGAATTCTGTAGCTCAGAAATCAAAATCCCATTTTTTAATATTTTTCTCATCAACTGTTCACTCCCCATACTCTAGCTTTCTTTTCTAAAGGCCCTATTTTCAATCAACAGTAGTACAGAAAACAAATGTCAACTGTTTCTAAGGTATTTAGTTTCCTTCTCAGGATTTCATTTTACCCAAAATGTTTTCAAGTGTCACAATCCTTGAATGAAGAATATTTTATACTTTGGTTTTCTGTGCACAATTCACATATTTTATTTATTTATTGATCTACATTGTATATCCCAACTCCAATATTTAAGTTTTCTGAGGGCAGGGAATATTTCATTTTCTTTGTACCTAATTTTGTTATGTTGGATTTCTTTTTTTAATTTCACAAGACTTGTGATTTCTTTAGTACAGGAACTCATGGGGAGTTCCTGTACTAAAGGGAAATTTCTTCTATCAGTGCAGATCAGCTCCTTCTCTGCAACATATAAGTTGAGAGAGCCTTCAGTACTGAGAGATTAAATCACTTGCCAATGGTCACATAACTACTGGTGTTAGAAATTATATTTGAACTGACGTCTTCTTTACTGAGAAGCTGGGTTTGTATTCACTTTTTAATCTTTCTATTTATTTTTTGTATTCACTGTCTCTCTGTCTAATACCTAGTAGCCACTTGATATTTGTTGAATGGAATGGAAGGATTCCAGAAAAAAATCACATTCAAAATCATAATATTCATATTTTAGAAACCGAAAATGCATTGAATAATTGGCAGAGGACTTGAATCTAAATGTGATTACTCTTTAGTAAGTCTGGTCATAATTTTTAAAAAATAAATCTCTAGCAATCAATATAAGACACCAACACTGGCAAGGCATCCTCAGAAAATGACTGACCTCCTGTCTTTATATTCTCAGTGACTGTGATCTCTCTTATTTTTCTCAAAAGTTCTTTCACTAATAGAGGTTCTCAGGAAACTCAAAAAATAAACACTGAATTTGTGGTTGAATACCCCAGATAGAACTATGGGTTGTTGTTGTTTTTTTTCCTGTACAAGAGAAATGATAGAAAAATAAATTACTGACAATATGAATAACTCAAAAAGAAAGGAGGTCTAATCATTTAGAAATGAGATACAAATTATGTACTGATACTCCTATAACTTTAAAATAATAACTAACATTTCTACTGTGTCCTCGAAACCTTCGTACACTTTTAAGCTATTAAAGATTCTTTTGATTTCTCTTCTAAGGCTATCTCCCACATATTCTATATTTATCTTGTATGTACCAACTTGTGTATGTTATAAAAAATTCCTCAATAGTTTAATACTGCACTAAGGCTTTTGGGATATCCTGTATCACATTATAATGTTTGCAAAATGCTTTACATATATAAATATCCTTTGATCTTTATAAAAACCCTATGAGATAGTTGCTATTATTATCCCCATCTGCAGATGAGGAAATTAAGACTGAAACACATTAAGTGACTTGCTGAGACAGAATTCCAATTCAGGTTTTTCTAACTCCAAATCTAGCCCTTTATCCAACAGTCTTTGACAGAACCCTTATGAAGAATTATAGAAAGACACAGACAAGAATCACACTAAGTAAGGCAGGAAGGGAATGCAATCTATGTTCATGAAAGAAACATCCCATCATGGATTTGCCCAACTATTAGAGTCAGCATCTTTTTAGCTATTATACATACTGCACTGCAACTGACTTACTTTCTTCATGAATACAAGATGAAATCATTTGTATAAATAATAAAATGTAACATCTTGCCAGTTCATTGATGTCATTTGGTTTGTTCATGATGAATGAAAACTATATTATTTTATAAATAATTTAATAAAATTGAGATGTCATGAAAAGTGCTAAATGGATTTTATTACAAAATAATGACATTCAACGTTTCTTTTACCTTGACCTTCTTTGGCTTTTATGGTGCCAGACATACTGTCAGCAAATAATGCTAATCAGACTGATATCACCTCATGTGTCAACTTGATAGTGCCAGTGGGTGAAGGGAAATGGAAATTCTCATCTTTGCCATTTCAAATTTAGAAGAAAATCAAATATAGTTTTCCTGGATGAGGCATAATGAGTGGGCATGATTTTGTTGAGGTTTCTGGAAATGAAATTGCATCTGTTTCTTTTCAAATGGTACAAGCAAGGCTATTTAAGAATTTTATTTCTTAACTAATCTCAACAGTATATGAGGTCATGTCAGAAAGTATCCAATTGTCCCATCCTCCTCATCCTCCCCATCCTTAGAGGTTCTTATCTGTCTGTACTTCCTTTTTCCTCCCAGTCTTTAGGTCATTATTATTATTTGGTATTAAATTTCTGTGGTTTTCATCCCAACAATCTACACTTCCTTCACAACTGAATTGAATTTTATGCACTTTTAAAAATTTAAAACCTAATATACTAGATTTTTGATTCTGTAGTTTTTTAAGTTGTACTTAACAGTCAAGTTTCATTCTGTTAAAATACTTTAAAATATTATACAATTGCATTTATTCCCCTCCACATTTCTCCTCCCCATATTCTGTTGTTGAGTTGGGTTTATATGCTGATCCCTATTCATAATCCTAGTCTCTCATTTCTGGGCCTTGTCATTAGCAATCTCTTAATGCCTGGAATGTGAACCTTTAATTAATAGAATTCCTCCCTTAAATACTAAGTTAGCATGCTTAACTGTCTCATTCCGTCCATGCTTCCTTTGAACCCCTAGCTTTAAGATTAAATGTCACCTCCTTAAGAAACGACCAACAGGACGATTTCAGAGAGGCCTGGAGAGACTTGCATGAACTGATGCTGAGTGAAATGAGCAGAACCAGGAGATTATTATACACAGCAATAACAATATTACATGATGATCAATTCTGATGGACATGGCTCTCTGAAACAAAGAATTGTCTCAAACCAGTTCCAATTGTTCACTGAAGAAAACCATATACACCCAGAGAGAGGGATATGAAATATGGACCACAATGTAACATTTTCATGATCTCTGTTGATGTTTGCTTGCATTGTGTTGCCTTTCTCTGATTTTCTTTTTTTTCTTGTAGATAGGATTTTTCTTGAACAACTTGTCAAGTATTTCAACATTATTAACATGTAGTGAACTTCCTGCCATCTAGGGGAGGGGAGGGGACTGGGGGTAAAATTTGTAATGGAAAGCTTTGTAAAGATCAATGCTGGGGAACCACCCATACATATGTTATACAAATAAAAAGCTTTAATTAAAAAAAATAAAAATGAAATAAAATAAAATGTCACCTCCTACAAGAGATCTTTTCCAGTCTTCCTATCCCCAGTTTATAATAAATTCCCTTCTAAGGCTATTTTCTATTTATTCTATTTATTTATCTTGGATGCACCAATTAGTATATGTATACACACACACACACACACACACACACACACACACACACACATATCCTCCCCTATTAAAATGTAAGTGCCTTGAAGGCAATTGCTATTTGGAGTCTGTACTATATCCCCAATACTTTTCACGATGCCTAGCACATATTAAGTGTTTAATACATGCTTTCTGATTTATTGATATCAATAATATTGGGGCAGCTAGGTAGCACAGTGGATAGAGCACCAGCCCTGAAGTCAGGAGGACCTGAGTTCAAATCTGATCTCAGACACTTAAGATTGCCTAGCTGTGTGACCCTGGGCAAATCACTTAACCCCAATTGTCTCAGCAAAAAGAAAAAGAAAAAAAAAGAATGATATCTATAATATCGATTACATAATCATAAAATATGAGATCTGAAAGGTATCTTAAAACATAGGCCATGAAAGAAACATTAGAAAAAAGAATGTGAGGAAGAAATTTTAAAGTCTAATGTCTCCATTTTACAAATAATGAAACTCAATTTCAGAAAAGATTAAAGACAATCCCAAGAGCACAATTTTAAATCGACATATATGCATAGTCCATTGGAAAGAGCACCTGTTTTTGAGATAGAGGGCTTAGGTTCAAATACTATCATAATAATGACCTGAAGATGGGAGAAAGAGAAGAAATAGGAAGCACAGAAAGATAAAAACCTCTAAGCATGAGGAGGAGAAGGGCATTAGATACTTTCTGATATGAGTGATCTGATACACTGTTGAGATTGGTTAGGAAATAAAATTCTTAAATAGTCTTGCTTGAACCATTTGAAAAGAAACAGAGGCAATTTCATTCCCAGAAATCTCAACAAAATAATTATTATTAAAATTACTTAAAATCAATTAAAATTAAAATATTAAAATCACTATTAAATCATAAAGTTCATTATGCCTCATCGAGGAAAACTGTGTGAACTTGGGAAAGTCAGAACCTACGTGGTCTCATATTCTTCACCTATACAAGGGGAAGAGGATGGTGAATTAGTTCTTCTGAGGTACCTTCCCATTCTAGAACGATGATCCTATGATTCAATGCTGGAGTTTCCATAAAAAAATAGCTATGAGTCAAGCTTCCATTATTACCCTCATGTAATACTCCTTATTGAGCTTCAGAAACAGATCCTTTAATGGTTTCTAGATTTGTGGCCTGCTTCAGTAGAAATTATAGGGAATCTTTTTCCAAAGATTAAATATGTTTTTTTTTAAATTCATCCCTTCACTTACTCCAAATGAAGAGTGATCAAAAGTCTATTTTAGTCTGTGGGGTGCATCTTATTAAGAAGGTAAATGAGGGGGCAGCTAGGTGGCGCAGTGGATAGAGCACCAGCCCTGAAGTCAGGAGGACCTGAGTTCAAATCTGGTCTCAGACACGTAACAGCTGTGTGACCCTGGGCAAGTCACTTAACCCCAACTGCCTCAGCAAAAAAAAAAAAAAAAAAAAAAGAAGGTAAATGAAGTCTAGTCAGGATACCTGCAGTTGAATCTCCACCAGATACATGGTCTTGGTCAAGAAACTGTATATCTTCAGAATCACAATTTTTTCATCTTTACAAAAAAAGATTGGACTAAGGTCTCTTCTAGATCTTACATTCTAATGTTCTTGGTCAATTTTAACTCATTGTAAGTGACCAAGGTATTATTTAATATTTTAATTATTTTTGTTTATTTTGTCAAATATTTTCCAATCACATGTAAAAAAAATTAACCCTAGCTTTTTTTTTTAATTTTGAGATCTAAATTCTTTTCCTCTATTCCACTCTTTGCCCCTCTTAAAAAGGAAAACAATTTTATATTGATCATACATGTGAAGCCATGAAAAGCAGATTTCTATATTAGATATTTTGTCAAAGAAAACACAAACAAAATAAAGCAATAAAAGTATGCTTCATTCTGAATTCAGAGCTCATAAGTTCTCTGTCTGGAAGTGGATAGTATCTTCTATAATAGGTTCTTTGGAATTATCTTGGATCATCTTGATCAAAGTGGCTAAGTATTTCATAACTGATCATTTTTATAATATTACTGTTACTATATACCATATTCTCCTGGTACAACTTTCTCACTTCATTTTGCATGAGTTCATAAAAGATTCACAGTTTTATATAAAGACAATTTTAGTGTTATTTACAAAATTTTGAGTTCCAAATTTTTCTCTCTCCCTCAATCCCTTCCTCTTTTCTTAAACAGAGAGCAATTTGATATAGGTTATGTATGTGCAAACATTTAAAGCATTTCCATATTTGTCATAGTTGTGAAATAAGAAACAGACCAAAAGAAAAATAATGAAAATAGTATGTTTTCATCCTTATTCATAGTATATCGATTCTTTCTTTAAATGTGGACAGCAATTTCCATCATGAGTCCTTTATAATTGTCTTGGGTCACTGTATTGCTGAGAATAGCTAAGTCATTCATAGTTGATCATCCCACAATATTGTTGTTACTGTATACAATGTTTTCCTAGCTTTGCTCATTTTACTTTACTTCAATTCATACAAGTCTGCCCAATTTTTCTGAAATCTGCCTGCTCATTATTCTAATTGCACAACAGTATTCCCTTGCATTCATCTACCTAGCAACTTGTTCCCAATTAATGGGCAGACACTCAATTTCCAATATTTTTTTTTATTTTTGATTTTGTTTTTATTTTATTTGCATAACATATGTGTGGGTAATTCTTCAACAATAACCCTTACATAGCTTTCTGTTACAAATTTTTCCCCCCAACTCCCCACCCTTCCCCTAGATGGCAGGATATCCACTACATGTTAATTATGTTAAAATATTGGCAAATCGAATATATGTATACATATTTCCAAACTTATTGTTGTGCAAGAAAAATCTTATCTACACAAAAAATATATCAGATAAAGGAAACACAATGTAAGCAAACATCAATCAAGGAGTATGAGAATGTTATGTTGTGGTCCACATTTCACATCCCTCTCTCTGGGTGTATATGGCTTTCTTCAGTGAACAATTGGAGGTGGTTTGAAACATTTCATTGTTGAAGAGAGCCATGTCCATCAGAATTGATCGTCATATAGTACTGTTGTTGCAGTGTATAATGATCTCCTGGTTCTGCTCATTTCACTCAGCATCAGTTCATGTAAGTCTCTCCAGGCCTCTCTGAAATCATCTTGCTGGTCATTTCTTACAGAACAATAATATTCCATAATATTCATATACCATAATTTATTCAGCCATTCTCCAATTGAAGGGCATCTGTTCAATTTCCAGTTTCTAGCCACTACAAAAAGGGCTGCCACAAACATTCTTGCACATGTGGGGCCCTTTCCTTCCTTTATGATTTCTTTGGGATATAAGCCCAATAGAAATGCTGCTGGGTCAAAGGGTATGCACAGTTTGATAACTTTTTGAGCATAGCTCCAAATTGTTCTCCAGAATGGCTGTATCCGTTCACAGCTCCACCAACAATGCATCAGTGTCCCAGCCCTCCCACAACCCCTCCAACATTCATCATTAACTTTTCCTGTCATTTTAGCCAATCTGACAGGTGTGAAGTGGTACCTCAGGGTTGTATTGATTTGCATTTCTCTGATCAACAGTGATTTGGAGCACCTTTTCATATGACTATAAATAGTTTTAATTTCATCCTCTGAAAATTGTCTGTTCATATCCTTTGACCATTTATTGATTGGAGAATGGCTTGAATTTTTATAAATATGAGACAATTCTCTATATATTTTAGAGATGAGACCTTTATCAGAACCCTTAAATGTAAAGATGATTTCCCAATTTATTACTTCCCTCCTAATCTTGTCTGCATTGATTTTGTTTGTACAAAAACTTTTTAACTTAATATAGTCAAAGTTATCTATCTGGTTTTCAATTAAGAGTTCCAGTTCTTCTTTGGACATAAATTTATTCCATCTCCATAGGTCTGAGAGGTAAACTATATTACATTCCTCTAATTTACTTATAGTATCACTCTTTATATCCAGATCATGAACCCATTTAGATCTTATCTTGGTATGTGGTGTTAGATGTGGGTCAAGCCCTAATTTCTTCCACACTAGTTTCCGGTTTTCCCAGCAGTTTTTGTCAAATAGTGAATACTTATCCCAAAAGCTGGGGTCTTTGGGTTTATCAAAGACTAAATTGCTATAGTTATTGCCTAGTTTGTCTTGTGATTCTATCCTATTCCACTGATCGACTACTCTATTTCTTAGCCAGTACCAAATGGTTTTGATGACCGCTGCTTTGTAATATAGTTTTAGATCTGGTACAGCAAGTCCACCATCATCAGCCTTTTTTTTTCATTAATCCCCTTGAAATTCTTGACCTTTTGTTTTTCCAAATGAACTTTGCTACTATTTTTTCTAGATCTGTAAGATAATTTCTTGGGAGTTTGATTGGTATGGCACTAAATAAGTAAATTAGTTTGGGTAATATTGTCATGTTTATTGTATTCGCTCGGCCTACCCATGAGCATTTTAAGTTTTTCCAATTGACTAGGTCTGATTTTATTTGTGTAGAAAGTGTTTTGTAATTTAGTTCATATAGTTCCTGACTATCCCTTGGCAGATAAATTCCCAAATATTTTATACTATCAACAGT
>JAJPUD010005283.1:0-81288 GCA_023553655.1 Myrmecobius fasciatus
ACCTATGGAGATGGAATAAATTTATGTCCAAAGAAGAACTGGAACTCTTAATTGAAAACCAGATAGATAACTTTGACTATATTAAGTTAAAAAGTTTTTGTACAAACAAAATCAATGCAGACAAGATTAGGAGGGAAGCAATAAATTGGGAAATCATCTTTACATTTAAGGGTTCTGATAAAGGTCTCATCTCTAAAATATATAGAGAATTGTCTCATATTTATAAAAATTCAAGCCATTCTCCAATCAATAAATGGTCAAAGGATATGAACAGACAATTTTCAGAGGATGAAATTAAAACTATTTATAGTCATATGAAAAGGTGCTCCAAATCACTATTGATCAGAGAAATGCAAATCAACACAACCCTGAGATATCACTTCACACCAGTCAGATTGGCTAAAATGACAGGAAAAGTTAATGATGAATGTTGGAGGGGATGTGGGAGGCCTGGGACACTGATGCATTGTTGGTGGAGCTGTGAACGGATACAGCCATTCTGGAGAACAATTTGGAGCTATGCTCAAAAAGTTATCAAACTGTGCATACCCTTTGACCCAGCAGCATTTCTATTGGGCTTATATTCCCAAGGCAATGATAAAGGAAGAAAAGGCCCCACATGTGCAAGAATGTTTGTGGCAGCCCTTTTTGTAGTGGCTAGAAACTGGAAATTGAATAGATGCCCTTCAATTGGAGAATGGCTGAATAAATTATGGTATATGAATATTATGGAATATTATTGTTCTGTAAGAAATGACCAACAAGATGATTTCAGAGAGACCTGGAGAGACTTACATGAACTGATGCTGAGTGAAATGAGCAGAACCAGGAGATCATTATACACGGCAACAACAGTACTATATGACAATCAATTCTGATGGACATGGCTCTCTTCAACAATGAAATGTTTCAAACCACCTCCAATTGTTCACTGAAGAAAGCCATATACACCCAGAGACAGGGATGTGAAATATGGACCACAACATAACATTCTCATACTCCTTGATTGATGTTTGCTTACAATGTGTTTCCTTTATCTGATATATCGTTTGTGTAGACAAGATTTTTCTTGCACAACAATGACAAGTTTGGAAATATGTATACATATATTCGATTTGCCAATATTTTAACATAATTAACATGTAGTGGATATCTTGCCATCTAAGGGAGAGGTGGGGAGTTGGGGGAAAAATTTGTAACGGAAAGCTATGTAAGGGTTATTGTTGAAGAATTACCCACACATATGTTATGCAAATAAAATAAAAAAAAATTTAAAAAAAAAAGAAATTACAGTAATGCAAGAAAATCATGAAAAAAGAATCAATAGATTGGGGGGAAATGAAAAATGTTCAATAAAATAAAATAATTTAAAAACAGATTAGGGAGTTCAGGGATGGAGCCAAGATAGTGAGAACTGCTCAAGTCTCCCAGTTTCCCTAAAAACCCACATGAAACCAAGCTTCTGAATAGAGTCTGATGGAATAAAACCACTCTTCAGCTCAAGATAAATTGGGAGGACTTCAAGAAAGGTCAGTCTCACTGGGGTGGAATGAATATGCAGCCCAGTTCAGATAGTGTCCCAGAAAGTCAGTGAGAGGTTCTTAATCCCTCTATCCTGAACCAGTAGCACAGCAGATCAATGGGGCAGCCTCTGGGCTCAGGTCAGAAAACAAATTGCCAGGCAGGGGAAACCAGGGTGTTTCCTGGAGAAAGTAGAGCTACCCTTTTGCTGTGAGCTAGACATCAAACACAAGGGGACCTTGTGCTCAAAGCCAAGGCTCAGAGCTGCACAGGAAGTTTTACACATCATTTTCTTTACCCCAGAATCAGAGTTTTACCATAAAAGGCACAAAAGAGGAAATAAAAAATAGAAGGAAAGAAAATGAACAGGAAACAGAAAAGAAGCTTAAGCATAGAAAGCTACTATGGTGACAGGGAAGACCAAAACTCCAATTTACCCAAGCACAAAATATCTAGAGGAAACTTCAAAGAATGAAATGAATTGGTCTCAAATCCAAAGAGGCTTCTTGGAAATGTTCATAAAAAATTTTAAAAAGCAAATAAGAGAGGCAGAATTAAAAATGGGAAAAGAAATTAGAGGTATGCAACAGAGAGTCAACAGCTTGGTGAAGGAAGAATAAAATTAACTGAAGGAAATAATTCCTTTAAAAAAGCAATAGCCCTTGGGGACAACTAGGTGCTGCAGTGAATAGAGCACCAGCCCTGGGGTCAGGAGGACCTAAGTTCAAATCTGAGCTCAGACACTTCCTAGCTGCGTGACCTTGGGCAAGTCACTTACCTCCACTTGCCTTAGCAAAAAAAAAATCTACCAAAGAAAATTATAATTAATAATATGGAAACCTCTCATTGCTATTTATTTCATACAGTAAGACCTTTAGAGGACATTAAAGTTAATCTACCCAGATCACTCTCTTTTGACAGTTGAAAAACAAACAAACAAAAACTGAGAGCACCAGAAAAATTAAGAAAAAAATGCTCAGAATTATATAGCTAATATTGGATAACTTCTTTTGCCAATACTCCTCCCAGTGCCCATTCCACCATTCTAGTCTGTATAATTTTTTCTATGCAGTTAAATGTTTTCTAATATGTTCCCTGTAGGGATAGAAAACTATTTTATTAGTTTATTGTAATGAATCCATATGCTCATCCAGCCTTGTCATTTCAATCTTTATTTAATTCCAACAAAATATGCAGTGTGAGTCTATAGTAAATAAGCAAACATTCATTCTGTAGGCTGAATCAATAATGTACACACATATGTATCGCTATCATTCAAATGTAGATAGATGATGTTATGATTAATAAAATATAAACTCATTTAAATGCATTCTTAAAAAATAATATGGAAAAGAAGACAGAACAGCTAACTGAAGAAAATCTAGTTTTAAAAACTGGAAAAGGGACAAATGGAAGCTAATGACTCTATGAGACATTAAGAATCAGTCAAATAAATTATAAAGAATAAAAAAATGGGAAAAATGTAAAATACCTCATTGCAAAAATCTCTGACCTGGAAAATAGATCCAGGAGAGACAATTTAAAAATTATTGGTCTACCTGAAGACCATGTCAAATAAGAGTCTGGGTAGCATTCTTCAATGATTCATCAAGAAAATTTCCCTAACATACTAAAACCAAAGGGATAAATAGCCATTGAAAGAATTCATTGAACACTTTTGGAAAAAGATGCCAAAAGGAAAATCCAAGGAACATTGTTGCAAAACTCGAGAACTATTAATCTAAAGGAAAAAATACAGCAGCCTTCTAAACAAAAGCAATTCAAGTATCAAGGAGTAACAGTCAGGATTTCCCAGGATCTAACAGCTTCTACAATAATAGATCAAAGAACATGGATTACCATATTTCAGTAAGCAAAGCACTTGTGATTACAACCAAGAATTAACTAACCAACAAGACTGAACATTATATTTCAGAGGAGAAGAGGGATTTTAAATGAAATAAGAGACTTTCAATCACTTATTGAAAAAAAAATTAAACAAAAAATTTGATCTTCAAACAGGACTGAATAGAAGGATAGAAAGGAAAACAAGGAAAAAATATCTATATCTATATCTATCTATCTATATGCATACATATATACATTATTTAAAGATCAAAATGTTCACCCCTAGATGGGAAAATATGTGTAACAATTGAGAACTGTATCTATTATTGGAGCAGTTAAATGGGGCAGATAGAGGGTGTGGATATGAATAGACTCTGATGTTATAGGGTGGAAAGAAAGAGCAAAAGTATATTCAGGGGAGAAAATAGGAGGTAGTGAAACAGAGCTGGTAATCATAACTATAAATATGAATGGAATGAACTCTTTCATAAAACAAAAGCAGACTGAATTAAAAATCAGAATGCTACAATATATTGTTTACAAGAAACACGTGTAACACACACACACACATATATATGTGTATATATATATATATATATATATATATATATATATGTATATATATATATACATATACACATACAGATTAAGGATAAAAGACTGTAGCAGACTTTATTCTGCTTTGGCTGAAAAAAAAGCAGGGTAGCAATTCTGATCTCAGATAAAACAAAAGTAAAAAATAGATATAATTAAAATAGATAAGGAATAAAACTACATATTTAAAAAATGTACCATAGACAAGGAAGTCATATTGATGCTAAATGTGTATGCACCAAGTGGTAGAATATCCAAATTTTTAGAGAATTTAAGCCAAGTACAGGAAGAAATAAATAGTAAAAATTTTCAGATTAATGGAGCCACCTCAACCTCCCCTTCTCAGAATTAGATTAATCTAACTACAAAATAAAATAGAAAGAAACTAAAGAGGTGAATAGAATCTTACAAAACTTAGATATGATAGAGCTCTGGAGAAAATTGAATAAGTAGAGGGAGCAACACACCTTTTTCTCAGCAATACATGGCACCTATAAAAAAAAACTGACCACATGTTAAGGCATAAAAACCTCACAATCAAATACGGAAAGACAGAAATAGTAAATGCTTCCTTTTCAGACCAATATGCAATAAAAAATTATATTCAATAAAGTTAGAGAAAGATAACCTGAAAATCAATGGGAAATTTAAAAATTCAATTTTAAAGAATGAGTGGATCAAACAACAAATCATAGAAACAATAAATAATTTCATTCTGGAGAATTACAATAATGAGATCACATATTCAAACTTATGGAATATAGCTAAAGCAGTAATTAGGGGAAATTTTATATTTCTTGATGCTTGCAAGATTAAAATAGAGAAAAAGAAGATCAAAGACTGGGAATGAAAGTAAAAAAGCTAGAAAAAAAAGCAAATTAAAAATCCCCAATTAAATATCAAATTAGAAATTCTGAAACTCGGAGAGATTAATAAACTGAAACTAAGAAAACTATTAAACTAATTAATAAAATTAATAGTTTTATGAAAAAACCAACAAAGATAAATCTTTGGTTAATTTAATTAAAAAGGAAAGGAAAAAAATCAACAGCATTAAACATGAAAAGAATGAATTTACCACCAATGAAAAAGAAATTAAAGCAATAATTATGAGTTATTATTTTTTTTTTTGCTTTTTTGCTGAGGCAATTGGGGTTAAGTGACTTGCCCAGGGTCACACAGCTAGGAAGTGTCTGAGACCAGATTTGAACTCAGGTCCTCCTAACTTCAGGGCTGGTGCTCTAACCACTGCGCCACCTAGCTGCCCCAATTATGAGTTATTTTGACCAAATTTATGTCAACAAATATAACAATTTAATTGAAAGGTATGAATATTTACAAAAAATAAATTTCCTAGATTAATGTAAGAGGAAATAAATCACTTTAATAGTACCATTTTAGAAAAATGAGTGGAAAGAAATTAGAAAAAAAAAAAGAAATTTAGAAAATAGAAAAAAGGGCCAGATTTGCAAGTGAATTCTATCAAAGATTTAAAGAAAAATTAATTCCCATACTATGTAAACTTTCTGGAAAAATAAGTAAATAAGGAGTCCTGCCAAATTCCTTTCATGACACAATTATGGTACTGATACCCAAATCAGAAAGATCCAGAATAGAGAAAGAAAATTATAGCCCAATATCCCTAATTTATATTGATGCAAAACGTTTAAGCAAACTATCAGCAAAGAGATTGCAAAAGCTTATCAACAGGGTAATATTATGAACAACTGGGATTTTATGCATAACTAATTCAATATAAGGAAAACTAGTGGCATAATTGACCATATCAGTAATAAAAGTAACAGAAATCCATATGATAATTCAATAGATGCAGAAAAAGCTTTTAACAAAATACAACACCAATTTCTATTAAAAAAACACTATGAGAACATAGAAATAAAGGACGTTTTCCTTAAAATAACAAATGGCATCTATCTAAAACCCTCAACAAGCATTCTTTTTAATATAGAGAAATTGGATCCATTCCCAATAAGATCAGGGATGAAACAAGGATGCCTATTATCACTACTAATATTTAATATTTTACGATAAATGTTGGTTTCACCAATAAGAAAAGGAAAAGAAATTAAAAGCATTAGAATATGCAATAAGGAGATAAAACAATCAGTCTTTGAAGATATGATGATATCCTTAGAGGTTTCTAGAAAATCGTCCAAAAACTTACTTGAAACAATTAATAGCTTGGGAAAAGTTGCACACAACTCATCAACATTTTGATATATTACTGACAAAGCCCAGCAACAAGACATAGGAAAAGAAATTCCATTTAAAATAACTGTAGACAAAATAAAATATTTGGATGTTTACCTGCCAAGACAAACAAAGTAACTATATAAACACAATTACAAAACATTCTCACACAAATAAAGTTTGTTCTAAACAATTGGAAAAATATCAATTACTCATGGGTAGGCTGAACTAATAAAATAAAAATGACAATTCTACCTAAATTGGTTTACTTGTTTAGTACCATACCAATCCAATTACCAAGAATTATTTTACAGAGCTAAAACATTTAATAACACTTTTTTTTCCTGGAATACCAAAAGGCCAAGAATATCAAAGGAATTAATGAAAAAAAAAATACAAAGTATGGTGGTCTAGCAGTATCAGATCTAAAATTATATTATAAAGTAGCAGTCATCAAACCATTTGGTATTGGCTAAGAAATAGAGTGATAGATCAGTGAAATAGATTAGATACACATGACACAATAAGTAATGTAATAAGTTACCACAAAAAGAGATACTACAAACATTTTTTCATAGATAGGTCCTTTCCCATCCTTTAAGATTTCTTACGTAATAATATAATATTTGATAAACCCCTAAAATTCAGTTTTTAGGATAAGAATTCACTATTTTCCAAAATTTGCTTGGGGAATTGGAAAATAATATGTCAGAAACCTGGCATAAACCAATTTCTCACATCCCATACCAAAACAATGTCAAAATGGGAACATGATTTCTGCATAAAGTGTGATACCATAAGGAAATTAGGAAAGCAAGGAATAGTTTACTTACTAGATTTTTGAGAATGGAAGAATTTATTACCAAAGATGAAATAGAGAACATTATAAAATGTAAAATGGACAATTTTGATTATATTAAATTGAAAAGGTTTTACACACACACAAAAAAAAAACAAAGATTAAAAGGGAAGTATAAAACTGGGGGAAAATTTACAGTCAGTGTTTCTGATAAATGTTTCAGTTCTAAAATATATAAAGAATTGTGTCAAATTTATAAGAATACAAGTCATTCCCTAATTGATAAATGATCAAAAAAGATATGTACAGACAATTTTTAAAAGAAATTAAAGTCATCCATAATCATATGAAAAAAAATTTCTAAATCACTATTGATTAGAGAAATGTAAATTAAATTAACTCTGAAGTACTACTTTATTCCTCTCACATTGGCTAAGAAAATAGGAAATGATGATGATAAATGCTGCAGGGTATGTGGGATTGTTGGTGGAGTTATGAAATGATCCCACCATTCCCGAAAACAATCTGGAAGTGTTCCCAAAGGGTGATAAAACTGTGCATACCTTTTGAACCAATTGTGCCATAGCTGGATCTGTTTCCCAAAGAAATCTTAAAGAATGGAAAAGGACCCATACGTGCAAACATATTTGTAATGCTACAAACATTTCTTTGTAAACCCTTTTTGTGGTTGCAAGGAATTGGAAAATGTATAGATGGTGTTTAATAAGGGAATAGCTGAACAAGTTATGGCACATGAAAGGAATAAAATATTATTGTTCCATAAAAAATGATGAACAAACTGATTTTAGAAAGGCATGAAAATATTTACACAAATTCATGCTGAGTGAAACAAAAAGAACCAGGAATAGATTGTACACACTAAAAGCAAGATTGTGTGATGATTAACTATGAAAAACTTGGCTCCCCTCAGTGATTCAGTAGTACCAGAGAAGTCCAATAAACTTTGAATAGAAAACGTTATCTGCATTTAGATAATGAAATATGGTGACTAAATGAACATCAACATTATCTTCACTGTTTATCCTTTTTTTCTTTTGTTTTTTTTTTCTCTCATGGTTTTTCCTTTTGGTTCTGATTTTTCTCTTCCAACATTATTCATAAAGAAATGTGTATTAGGAAAAGATAATGATGAATGTTGGAGAGGATGTGGGAAGGCTGGGACACTGATGCATTGTTGGTGAAGCTGTGAACGGATCCAGCCATTCTGGAGGATAATTTGGAGCTACGCTCAAAAAGTTGTCAAACTGTGCATACCCTTTGACCCAGCAGCATTTCTATTGGGCTTATATCCCAAAGAAATCATAAAGGAAGGAAAGGGCCCCACATGTGCAAGAATGTTTGTGGCAGCCCTTTTTGTAGTGGCTAGAAACTGGAAACTGAATGGATGCCCTTCAATTGGAGAATGGCTGAATAAATTATGATATATGAATATTATGGAATATTATTGTTCTGTAAGAAACAACCAGCAAGACGATTTCAGAGAGGCCTGGGGAGACTTACATGAACTGATGCTGAGTGAAATGAGCAGAACCAGGAGTTCATTATACACAGCAACAACAATACTATATGACGATCAGTTCTGATGACATGGCTCTCTTCAACAATGAAATGTTTCAAACCACTTCCAATTGTTCACTGAAGAAAGTCATATACACCCAGAGAGAGGGATGTGAAATGTAGACCACAACATAACATTTTCATGCTCTCGATCGATGTTTACTTGCATTGTGTTTCCTTTATCTGATTTTTCTTTCTTGTAGATATGATTTTTTTTTTGCACAACAATAATAAGTGTGGAAATATGTATACATATATTCGATTTGTCAAGTATTTTAACATAATTAACATGTAGTGGACATCCTGCCATCTAGGGGAGGGGTGGGGACTGGGGGTAAAATTTGTAATGGAAAGCTTTGTAAAGATCAATGCTGAGGAACTAACCATACATATGTTATGCAAATAAAAATTAAAAAAAATAAAAAAGAAATGTGTATTAAGACAAATTAATGTACATATACAAGCAGAAAAAAAAAAAACAATGGAAAAGGAAAAAAACACAAGCAAAATGTAAATGGAATTTTTTCAGGAAAATTCAATGAAGAAACCACTCCTTAAAAATTAGCTTTGGGCAACTGGATGCTAACAACTCCATAAATAAAAAGTAAACAACAAAACAAAGTCAAAAAATTTAAAAAGTGAAGACAATGTCAAATATCTCATTGGAAAAACAATTGACCTAGAAAATTGATTGAGGTGAGATAATTGATGACTTATTTTACTACCTGGAAGCCACAATCAAAAAGAAAAAAAAAAGTTTATTTATCATGTTTCAAGAAATTGTCAAGAAAAACTGCCTGGCCTGGTTACTTCACTATGCATCAATTCATGTAAGTATATCCCCCCAAAAAATTTTAAGTTAAAAAAAATCACCCACCTATAGTTACAAAATATAAAAACTCTTTTTGTGGAAGCAAAGAATTATGAATTGAGAGGATTCACAACAATTGAATAATAGATGAACAAGTTGTGGTATATGATTGTGATGGAATGCTATTGTGTTATAAGAAATGATGAGCAAAGTACTTTCAGGAAAAATTGGATTAACTAATATCAGCAAAGTCAAAGTGACCAAACACAAGAGAGCAGTGTGCACAGTTACAGCAATATATTACGATGAATATGTGTGAATGATTTAGTTGTTACTAGAAATATAATGATCCCAAACAATTCTGAAGGATTTATGATGAAAAATGCTATCCATATTCAGAGAATTGATGGAACCTGAGTGCATATTGAAATATACTTTCCCCCCTTATTTTCTGTATTTTTCATGATACTTTTTATTTGAATTTTATTTCTTTTTCAGTCCTATGGTCTAAATTGCTAAGATTTTTTCCCCAGTTCTAACATCCAATGATTTCATGATCTCTAAGAAAACAAGATTACTGTTGTTCATTCTCCTGGATGCATTAGATTGTTTCCTATATAAATTGTCCATGTATGTATGTCTATGTATATATATTTATAAAGTGAGATATTTAAAATAAATGAAGAAATAAGGGAGACACCTATAGATGAAGCTTATGGATGGAATTTATCCCAAAAGGTTAGACCTGAAAAGAACATTCATCACTGTAAGAAATTAATAAAGGAAAAAACAGCTGAGATGCTCAAAAATCCAGAATTTTCCTATAAGAAGATATGCAGGAAAGGTCAAAGCCTCCTTTTTTGATGTTGGAGAGTTAAAATACTTCATGCATTCCCCCACCCTCAATGTGAATCAGCACCAAACTTTGATTTTCTTACCAGATCTGAGCTGCTCACCAGATGATCTCTATTGCCAGGAACTTTTTGACCCAGACAAAAAAAATAAATCTATAAAAATCCACTATCTTCACTTGTTTAGGGAATCTTTACTCTAACCAAGATCATTGGGGATGGCCTTCTTGACTGTTCTCATTTTCTTTATCTTTCAACAAAGTGTGCTTACTTCACTTTCTTTCTGCCTGTTATAAGTTGGTGTGAAAAGAAGAGAGAAAGAAGAAAACATTTCATGAAAGATTAGCATAACTGAAGGACAAACTCCACCCATCATTATATCATTCAGATCTAAGTGATTAGGTTTTGGAGTTGAGTGGTTATAGTAGATTGAAGAAGAAGAGGTGAATAAAAAGAGACTTTATAAAGGTAAAAGTGATTGAATTGGTTGACTCTATAAGTACCTTTTTCTAATATATCTTAGTTTTTAATGTGGGAGTTGGAAAGAATGAAGAACTTTGTGGCCATTGAAATTATATGGCTATTAAATTTAAGTATGTTTTTAAAAAGAAGCCTAGTTAATGTTGGAAGAATATGCCTTCATATTACCTTCATTCCTTCTGACCCTTTTTCCTTCATACACACCCCAAGTTGAAGAAACAGGAAGCTAAAAAAAAGACCTCAAAATAGCTGCAATTGAAATGTGAAAGTATCCATGGAAGGAGAAAAGGAAGGTCATGATAGCAACCAAATCTGTTTCCCATCCTTTGCTGAAATCCAGAATAAAACAAATACAATGCAGTTCAGAGTTAATATTAAATAGGCTGTTTGCTGAAGTGCAGCTTCCAGTTTAGGAACTGGGTAAGATACAAGCAAATAAAATAATTTCAATATAACATGGCAAAAATATGAGAGCTATAATGCAAAAAGCAACGTGAAGTCAGAATGGGAAATCTTCAAGAAAGAAGTGGTATTCTTTTAAAAGGATGGCTAGTAATTAAGTAGGCAAAAGTAGAGAAGAAAAATGTTTTCACTATAGATAATTGAATGAGCAAAAGTAGAGGCCAAAAGGTAGGAATAAATATGCAATAAGACTGCAAAGGTAGAGGGGTTCCACCTTGTAGACATATTTGAGTATATCAGGAAAATAAGCTTAAAATTTATTTGGAGGCAAAACAGGAAATTCCTATTTTTGAAGATTTTGGAGAAAAAGATGAATCTTACCAATTTGACTAAACTACTTTTGTCATCCCCTTTGAGGAATTGCACTGTGTTGTTGTCTCAGGCTTTAGAATATCTTATTGCTATATTTTATCACTAAAATAATGAAAAACAGACAGACACACATACACATTCACACAGAGAGAAAGAGAGAGAGAGAGAGAGAGAGAGAGAGAAAGAGAGAGAGAGAGAGAGAGAGGGATGAGACAAACAGAGATGGAATTGAAAGCAGAGACAGAGAAAAAAAGAAAAAGAACAGAGAAAGAGACAAAAAGATAGACAGAGAGACAGAGAAACACAGAGACAGAGAGAAATAGGTCAGAAATGAATGATTTAAGCTGATCTCTCTCTTTAAATTGAAGTTTAGGGGTCATGCCTGTCTGCTCCAGTAGGAGGGCAGAAAGTGATAATGAGGTACAGAACAAAGACTGATAAGATCATGTAAGATGATGAGGTTTCCCTAGATGTGAGCTTATTGGGACATGGTGGAAAAGTTGGTCAGAGAAGTTTTAAAGATGGGTTATAGCTGATGAGAAATGAGAAGATTGAGAGATAGAGACAGACAAAAAAAACAAAGACATATTATAATGTTGATTTTCCAAGTGGGATCATGTAAAAATTGGGCAGGGAGAAGGATAGAGAAAGAAAAAGAAATGTCTGATAGTGAAATGGCCATAAGATTGGATTTGTTGTTTAAAAAAAAATCTTATTATGGATTATTGCTATTTAAATTTTATTTTTAATTTAAATTAAACTTAAATTAATAAATGAAATAAATGATTTATTTATTAAATGAAACATTAAATAATTCATATTTATTGTATTAATATATATTAAATAATAATAAATATACATTTAATAATAAAATAAATTTATTAAAATTAATTCATAAAATTAATAAATTAAAATTAATATTTTATTTTTCTCTTTCTGGGTTTCAAGTACTATATGTGTGCACTTTTCATAATAGCCTTTAATGGGGCAGCTAGGTAGCATAGTGGATGGAGCACCAGCCCTGAAGTCAGGAGGACTTGAGTTCAAATCTGGTCTCAGACAATTCCTAGCCTTGTGACCCTGTGACCCTGGGCAAGTCACTTAACCCCAATTGCCTCAGCAAAAAAGAAAAAAAAAAGAAACATAATAGCCTTTGAAGCATAAATAATTAGAACATTAGTCCATTTACTATTTCAGCATGTATAATGCTCCTATTATTTCTATTCAGACTGAATTTCTTATAACTTTTCTTTTTTCTTCTTTTTTTTGGTTTATTTATTTATTCATTTATTTTTAATTCACATTACTTTATAAATCTTGTTAGGAGAGAAAAATCAGAACAAAAAGGAAAAATCATGGGAGAAGAAAAAACAGAAAAAAGAAGTGAACATAGCATATGTTGATTTACATTCAATCTCCATAGTTCTTTTTCTAGATGCAGATGGCATTTTCTATCCAAAGTCTATTGGGATTGTCTTGGAATTTCCTATAAAATTATAGAGAAATTTTAGCAAAGTAATTACAAACCAAGGATTCTGTTACAATATGAGAGAATGGACATATTACACATTTAAATTGCATACTGCATTAATTGGTTTAATATTTAGTAGGTTCACTAGATTATGTTTACACACAATTGCAATAACCTTAAAGGGCTATTTAAATGAGATGTTGATGTGGGCAAAAAAATTGCCAATAAGTAACTTACAGCAGATGTAATTTCTATTTTTTTCCCTACGAGTGGATAATTTTTTTTTTTTTTGCAGAATTCACTAAACTATGAAAGTCTCTTTTTATGCTAGCTTCCAAAATTTTAAAGCTCCCTTAAGACAGTTTTAAAAGTGGAGACTGGTACACAATCTGGGATGATATAAAGACTAGGTAACATTAGGGACACTGCTTTTGCAAATTCATGTGAATGTTCTATAATTCAGTGTTATTCTTGTTAAATATGAACAATGACATCTCAAAAAGGGCTTCTATCATTGTAACTCTAATCTTTTATTCCTCATGACAATCAAGGCAGTAGGTTCACTTTTCAAGGACAAACATATTCAATATATACATATGGTAGGAAAGTTACTCTTTTAATAATTAATATACCAGAACTTATATGTCCAAGGGAATGCGATACTCTTTGAAACTGTTACCTTGGTTGTCTACATATTTATTTATTCCAGAGTTACTGACATTGTTGAAAATACTTGTGGAATTTTTCATTTGGTGTTATGGTTAAAGAAATAGGACATATTTGTTGAAATATTCACAGTGATAGGACATCTTCAATGCCTGGTGATAATTTTGGTTATTAAAAACACTCAAAAGATATTGAAATTCATATTTGATCAATATTTGCTGAATGAAGTGAACATAAATTTTGTTCAAGGACAGTAGGATTACTATAACATACTATTACATTTTATTTTTCTTATATGGTGTTCAAACTGATGCTGAAGACAATTCCAAAAGAAGAGTTCCAAAATATTTTAATGATGGCAATTTGTGTGGAATACCAAAAAAAAAGTGTGATTAACATGCTCAGCAAACAGATGGAATAATTGAACTTGAGCTAATAGGAGAGATTTGGGGTAGAAATTCAGATTTAGAAATCATCTTGACAGAAGTGATAACTGAAACTGGTAGTAAATAAATTCATTAAGGGAGAGAGAATAGTAATCATAGGAAACTGAATGAAAGAGAAAGATAAAAAGTTGTAGAAGAGAATTCAATTTCAAAGAAACCAAAGAAGGAAAAGTTTCTAGAAGGAAGAAATGGTCAATAGTGTGAAATGCAACTGAAAGGTCAAGGAGAATAAGAACAGAAAATATATCTGGATTAGCTGGTCATTAGTGACCTTTGTAAAAATAACTTCAGCTGAACACTGTGGAAGGAAGATTGCAAGGGATTAAATAGTGAGTGGATGGTGAGGATAAGAAGCTAGGGAGTTTAAAGAAATGCCTTGAGTGTTGAGCAACCAATTCCAAACAGCAATTGTTTGGCTTTCCCTAACTTCCAGAATTTGTAAATCCTGTTATCACTCTGTTACCTTTCTTATGTTTTGAAGAGGTTCCAATGAAGGAGGGGACAGAATGGTACACTGCAGAGAAAAGAGCACTGGAGTTTGCCAGTTGGTATTGGCTTTAAACATCCAGTTTGCTACTTTCTAAGTATATGACCTCATTTTCTTTTTCCTGTCCTCATTTTCCCCAAATGTAAGGAAGAGGGGCTTAGTGGATTATCACTAAACTACTTGTAGGATCTAAAGAAATTCTAAAGTCTAAATTTCTGACAAGAAAATCAGAGAGGTAAGATAGGGTACATGGTTCCTATTATTTAAAAAAAAATGCATACTTATATAAAGTAATGGCTTTTGTCACTTAACATTTCACAAAATATTGAAATATTTTTACATCTGACCTGCTCGCTCCATCTTGTCTCTTGTCACTATTCTCAATCTATCGTGAAATTTCCTGACATCCAAATAACCCTAACCAAATGACACTAGGAATAATGTGGCCATTTCCTTTTCAAAATTTCACTACTTGTTATATCCTAACCCCTTATTCTTTTCCTTTGTTTCCACTCTGCTGCTACCTAGTTTCCCTTCATAAGGCAAGGTCTCTCTCCCCAAATTCATAACAATTTACCGCTAAATCTTGGTGTACTTCTTGTACCTCACCTAAGCTTCTAGAGTTTCCAGAGACCCTCCAGCTTTCTCTTTCAATTTCACACCTCAACCCACTTATTGCCTCACTCTCTGTCTTAGAATATTCTTGGTCTCAACAAACATGTAGCATCTCAACACACATGTATCATCACCATTGCCTTTGAACTAGGAGAATCTTTGGTCTCCAAATCCAAGCATATGGAAGAAGTAAGGGAAAAAAAAAAAGATGGTTCCAATTTTCTCTGAGTTTTGAAGTGTTTAAATTTATTCTGAATTTTCAGAATGGAAGACTGAACACAGATTCATAGTTAGGGCCCATTGGTTAGACCCAATACAATGTTAAGCTTTATGGACATTAGGAACTTTGTTTACAGGCTTAGGTACATAAATCAGTATGTAGAAACATCTTTTTTTACAACTTACCAGTATAAAGACTGATTTATGGGTACTCTGCTTGGGAATAACAAATGAATCCTTGAAAAGGATGTAGCAAACATAAGAAAGAAATTAATTCATTTCATTACTGATATGTTTCAAATGCTTATTCTGACTAAGTTTTCCTGATGCTTAAGTGGACTGATGAAGACAGAAACAAGAGAACATCAGGAGTGCACTTTTCCAGGGCAAAACACATGTGAGGATAAATTCTGATTTGAGTCAAACAAAATCCTCCAAATTCACAAAACATTCATATTCAAAAAAGTAATCTCATGGTTTACTTATAACATCATAGTTTTCTTTATGTTTTACCCCATGACAGTTTCCAGATTTCAAGTTTTCAGACTGCAATCTACCATATACAGTCTCTACTAAATGGTGATGGAATAATGATTCCATCATTAATTTCCAAATGTTGGGGACCATTCATCTATTTCAATCTCCTCTCACCAATGTATAGTTCCTAATACATGTCTTCACTAAAAAAACAAAGCCAGTACACTTTCTCATTCTTTCCTACAATGAATTGAAAGGTAAAATGCCCCAAGTTCTTACATACTGTTGACATTTAGGATTATAACTATCTCCTAAGCTTGTAATTGTTTGTCTCATAAATTTCCATCCTCAGGGCTCATGGTATATTTAGATTTAATGGATCAGAGTTTGTGCTTTTACCTTATCAGCCAAAATTAAATTTCTGACGTATTAAACTTCTTATTATTAATTGCTGTTCACACAAATAAAAGGCAATATAAAACATGTGTCTCCTCCAGCTTTTCTTTGCACACAAAAAAGAAGAGGCACTGAAAACCTGCAACTGACAAAGGATGAGATGACTGTGTAGACTTCAAAAGAAAATCCTTAATGAAGAGACAGAATGAAATGTTAATGATGCTTTTCATCTTATCTATTTTTTAAAAGAATAATTTCTGAGAGCCAAAATTTTTAAAGGAAATCAAAGGAATCTCAAACCATCTTCCTTTGTAGAAGATATTTTGTAAAAGCAGCAATGAAGGAAGACAAATTGGAACTCCTCCTAGACAAATAAATGAAACATCTTATCAACAGGCAGCTTTTCTCAGAGAAAAAGTATTAACTCGTTCTGTTCTTTTCAAGAAACAGAACAAACTTACAAGTGTGAAAAAAAAGTCAAAGTGAAAAACTGAATGTAAGCTATTAAAAGTTTCAAATTAAAAAAAATATGGTAAAATGGACTTTTCTGAGTTGACAGTATAATTCTTTCCAGATGCATAAGGGAAATTGCATTATCTATTCTCTGGTGTGGAGATAATTTTCTATCTTGGTCTTTTGCAGAGGTAGCTTAGAACTATGTTTGAAGAGTTTTAGCTTCTCCAATAGTTTAGCAAACCTTTTCAAGTCCCCAGAATGTAAAACAACAGTAGGATTGATACTCATTAATGTTAATAGAAATAATAGCTAAAATTGATAAGAAAATACTATAAGAAATAAAGTCATGAAAAAAAATCATATTAAAAAACTGTAGGCCTGTAATCAGTAGCTAGTTTTAGGAAAGAAAAATAGATCTTTGAAGGCTTCTTCCTTTATTCAAGTAACACAGCTTAAAAAATTTGTATATATGATTTTCACAAAAATGCACAAGTTTGCTACAAGAAAGAAAAAAGATCCAATCTAGTTTTTGTTTGGTAAATATATTTTAAAATATTAATTCTAATAGGCACTTATCTCTTGGTACTTGCAGGAAAAGAAATAATTTGATACACTTGCTATGGTAGAAATAACATGGGGTAATTTTCATAGCTTAGGAAATACTCATAGTACATTGTATGATATAGTCATCCTTTCAAAGGACTGGTGTGATATTTACTGTGTTCAATGTATGTTATTTATATAAACCATACTGAACTATAATCAACTGAACTATACACATATTTGTAGGTTGTAGAGGTTTTAGATGGCATTGTGGTTGGACCACTGGGCCATGAGTCAAAATGACTCAAATTCTTGAGTTCAAATCTGACCTCAGACACTTACTAGATGTGTGATCTGGGCAAGTTATTTACCCTGTTTGCCTTAATTTCTTCTGTAAAATGAGAAGGAAATGCCAAACTAAGCCACTATCTCTTCCAAAAAAATTCCAAATGGGGTGATGAAAAGTTGAACATGACTAAAAAAAAAAGACTCAACAATAATAAAAAGTACAGGACATTGGATTGTATGCTAAGATTACAAACAAAAGTTATATTATCTCTACCCTCAAGGACAAGATAACAGAAATAAATGAATAAAAAGGACAGATCAAGTTACTTCCAGGGTGGAGTCAACATGGCAGAGTGAAACCATAAAGCTGCTTGAGCTCTCCCAGGTTCCATTGAAAACTACATGAAACCAAGCCTTTGAACAGTGTGAGGAAATGGAACCACTTTGAAACTCAAGATAGACTGAAAAAAAAAAAAAACTTCAAGAAAACTCGGTATCACTGAGGTGATATCCCACTGATGGGAAAGCTGGTGAGAGGGTCTTAACTAGAGCAAATCAGCAACTAAGGTTCTTAGTCCTCTTTCAAAAAAGGAGATCAGTGAGGCAGCTTCCAGCTCAGAAGGCAAATTCTGTGAAATCAGGCTGTTTCCTGAAAGAGCAGGCAAAGCTACCCCCTGCAAACACAAGGGACCCCTATATTTAAAGCCACAGCTCAGAGCTTCACAGGAAGCTTGGGACAGTATCCTCATTACCCCAGGATCAGAAATCAACCATAAAAGTAGAAAAAAAAAGAAAAGAGCAAAAAACAAAAAAGAACCTCAACCATAGAAAGCTATTTTGGTGACAGGGCAGACTAAAACACAAATTCAGATGAGGACAGAATGTCCACAGAGGAAATCTCAAAGAGCAATATGAATTGGTCTAAAGCCCAAAAAGGCTTCTTGGAAGTGCTTATAAAAGACTTTAAAAGGTAAATAAAAAAAAATAGAAGAAAAAAGAAAAAGGAAATGAGAGTTATGCATGAGAGAGTCAATAGCTTGGAAAAGGAAGGGAAAAAATTGTCTAAAAGAAAACAACTCCTAAAATAGTAGAATAAACCAAATGAAAAAAGAGATACAAAAGCTAACTGAAGAAAATCACCATTAAAAAGGAGCATAGGTTAAAGGGAAACTGATGATTTTGTGAGACAGCAAGAATCAGTCAAAAAAAAACTAAAAAAAAATGAAAGCAATGAAAGAAATTGTGAAATACTTCATTGGAACAACAGCCAAACTGGAAAATAGATCCAGAAGAGACAATTTAAAAATGATTGGCCTATCTGAATGCCATGACCAAAAAAAAAAAAAAAAAAAAAAAAAAAAAAAGAGCCTGGATAGCATTGTTCAAGAGATTATAAAGGAAAACTGCCCCAATATTCTAGAAACAGAGGGGGAAACACTCATTGAAAGAATCCATGGAGCACCTTCAGAAAGTGATCCCACAAGCAAAACCCCAAGGAACATTGTTGCAAAATTCAAGAACTACAACCTCAAGGGAAAAATGTTGCAAACTGTCAGACAAAAACAATTTAAATATCAAGGAACAATAGTCAAGATTACTCAATATTGACATCTTCTACAATAAAGGATCTGAGGACCTGGAATAACATATTTCAGAAGGCAAAGGACCTGAGGTTGCAACCAAGAATTGATTATCCAGCGAGACTCATCATCTTTTAGGGGAGTAAATGGAGCTTCAATAAAGTAAGAGACTTTCAATCATTTCTATTGAAAAAAAAAAAAAAACTAAACAAAATTTAATCTATAAACACAGGACTCAAGAAAAACATAAAAAGGTAAACAGGGGGAAAATACAAATTATTCAAAGGTTAAATTCTTTACATCCCTAGATGGGAAAATGATATCTGTAATTCTTTTTTTTTTTGATATCTATAATTCTTGAGAACTGTTTCTGTCATTGGGGCAGACAAAGAGGAGCATCACATGGACTGAGGACTGAAGACTGAGGACATCACAATGGATTGCCATATGATGACAACAAAGAAAAAGACATTAAAGGGTGGGAAAAGGTCAGTACTTGAAAAAGAGGAAAGGGGAAATGTAATGAAACAATTAGTTCACATGAAGACTCTCAAAAGTCCTATTACTATTGAGGGGGAAAGGGAAGGGGAAGAGTATTGTCTGAAGCTTGATCTCATCAGTTTTGGTTCAAAGATGCAATAACTAAATCATTCAGTTGAGTATAGAAATTTATCTAACTCTAACAAGAAGTGGGAAGAGAAAGAGAAAGAGAAAGGGGCAGGATAGAAGGAAAGGCAGAAACACTGGAGAAAAAGGTAAGAGCAGGGGGGTAGGGTTGATAGAGGATAAAGTAGTGGGTGGAGTAGGTTAAAAAACTGCTAAGAGAAGAGGGGAGGAGTGATGGGAGATAAGGTAGTGGGTGGGATGGGTAAAAAAACACTACTAAGAGAAGTGAGGGCTAATAAAAGTTAAGGTAGTAAGTGAAGTGGGTTAAAGAATACAAGACTAAGGACAGAGTACAAAGAAAGAACACTAGGGGAGAAAATAGGATGGAAGGAAATACAGAGCTGAATATGAATGACATTATGAATTTACTTTCCCATAAAATGAAAACAAATAGCAGAGTAGATTAAAAGACAGAATCTTGGGGCAGCTAGGTGGCACAGTGATAGAATACCATCCCTGAAGTCAGGAGGACCTGACTTTTAATCTGGCCTCAGACACTTAACATTTCCTAGCTGTGTGACCCTGGGCAAGTCACTTAACCCCAATTGCCTCAGCAAAAACAAAAAAAAATAAAAACAATAAAAGATAGAATCCTACAATATGTTGTTTGCAAGAAATATTTGACACAGAGAGACATACAGAGTAAAGGTAAAAGACTGATTGAGAGACACATACAGAGTAAAGGTAAAAGATTGGAACAGAATTTATTATGCTTCAGCTGGAGTAAAAAAAAAAAAAAGCAGGGGTTGAAATTCTGATCTCAGATAAAGCAAAAATAGAAATAGATCTTACTAAAAGAGATAAGAAAGAGGGGCAGCTAGGTGGTGCAGTGGATAGAGCACCAGCCCTGAAGTCAGGAAGACCTGAGTTCAAATCTTAGCTCAGACACTTAACATTCCCTAGCTGTGTGACTCTGGGCAAGTCACTTAACCTCAATTGTCTCAGCAAAAAGCAAAAAAAAAAAAAAAAAGTAAAAAGAGATAAGAAAGAAAAGTATATCATGATAAAGAGTACCAAAAACAATGAAGAAATAATGATACTAAATGTTTATGCATTTAGTAGAGCAGTCAAATTCCTGGAGAAGATTTTAAGCTAGTTACAGGATACAGGAACTTAACATTCTTCTCAGAATCAGACAAATGTAACCACAAAATAAACAAAAAAGAAATTAGGCAGGCTAATAGAAATCTAGAAAACCTAGAAATGATAGACCTCTGGAGAAAACAGAATATGGAACGAAAGAAAAACATCTTTTTCACAGAAGTACATGGAACCTTCACAAAAATTGACCATATATTAGGGCATGAAAATCTTAGAATCATGCAGAAAGGCAGAAACAATAAATGCTCCATTTCAGGAATGCATTAAATGCAATAAAAATTATATTCGATAAAGGGGCAGAGAAAGATAGACTAAAAACCAATTGGAAATTTAATAATGTAATTTTAAAAAATGAGTGGGTCAAACAACAAATAACAAAAACATTTCATAACTTCACTCAAGAGAATGACAATAATGAGACAACTATCAAAACTTATGGGATGCAGCCAAAGCAGTTCTTAGGGGAAATTTTATATCTCTAAGTAACTACATGAATAAAATAGGGAAAGAGGAAATCAATGAATTGTGAATGTAACTTGAAAAGCTAGAAAAAGAACAAATTAAAAACCCCAAATTAAATACCAAATTAGAAATTCTGAAACTTAAAAGAGATTAATAAAATTGAAACTAAAAAAACTATTGAACTAATAAATAAAACTGAGTTGTTTTTATAAGAAAATCAACAAAATAGATAAACTTTTGGTTAATTTGATTAGAAAAAAGAAAGAATAAAAAAAAATCACCAGCATCAAAAATGTAATGAATAAGAAAATACTACCAAAGAATAAGAAAATAAATCAATAATTAGGAACTATGTTGCCCCATTGTATAGCAGCAAATCTGACAATCTAAATAAAATTGATGAATATTTACAAAAATATAAATTGCCCAAATTACCAGGAAAGTACATTACTTAAATACTTCCATTCTAGAAAAAAAAAAAATGAGCAAACTATTAAACTCCCTAAGAAAAAATCTCCAGCACCAGAGGAATTCACAAATGAATTCTGAGAAACATTTAAAAAAACAATTAATTCCAATATTATGTAAAATATTTGTAGAACACGTAAAGAAGGCATCCTACAAATTCCTTTTATGACACAAATATGGCACTGATATCTAAATCAGAAAAAGACAAAATAGAGAAAAATAATAACAGACCAATCTCCCTTATGTATATTGATGCAAAAATTTTAAATAAAATATTAGCGAAAAAATTATAGCAACTTATAAGCATGCTAATACCCTATGACCAAATAGAATTGATACCAGGAATGCAGGTCTGGTTCAATATTAGGAAAACCATTGCCATAATTGATTGTATCAATAACAAAGCCAAGAGAAATCATATAATCTCAATAGATGCAGAAAAAGCTTTTGACAAAATACAGCATTCATTTCTATTAAAAGCATTAGAGAACATACAGATTAAAGGAGCTTTCCTTAAAATAATAAACAGAATCTATCTAAAACTAAGAGCAAGCATTATTCATAATAGAAGCTAGATGCATTCAAATATAGATCAGGAGTGAAACAAAGATTCCAATTTTCACCACTATTATTCAACATTGTACTAGAAATGCTGGCTTTAGCAATAAGAAAAGAAAAAGAAATTTAAAAAAATTAGAATAGGCCATGAGGAAATAAAACTATCACTCTTTGCGGATTATATAATGATATACTTAGAGAATGCTAGAAAATCATCCAAAAACCTACGGAAGAAAATTCACAGCTTTAGCAAAGTTGCAGGACATAAAATAAACCCACACAAATCTTCAACATTTCTTTTTTTTTTTTCTTTTTTTTAAATTAAAGCATATGTATGGGTAATTTTTCAACACCAACCCTTACAAAGCTTTCCATTACAAACTTTTTCCTCCTAGTCCCCACCCTTCCCCTAGATGGCAGGAAGTCCACTACATGTTAATTATGTTAAAATACTTGACAAATCGAATATGTGTATACATATTTTTACAGTTATCTTGCTGTGCAAGAAAAGTCGGATCTACAAAAAAAAAAAAAATCTGAGAAAGGAAACACAATGCAAGCCAACATCAACAGAGAGCATGAAAATGTTATGTTGTGGTCCACATTTCATATCCTTCTCTCTGGGTGAATATGACTTTCTTCATTGAACAATTAGAACTGGTTTGAAACATTTCATTGGTGAAGAGAGTCATGTCCATTAGAACTGATCATCATATAGTATTGTTGTTGCCGTGAATAATGATCTCCTGGTTCTGCTCATTTCACTCAGCATCAGTTCATGTAAGTCTCTCCAGGCCTCTCTGAAATCGCCCTGCTGGTCATTTCTTACAGAACAATAATATTCCATAATATTCATATACCATAATTTATTCAGCCATTCTCCAATTGATGGGCATCCATTCAGTTTCCAGTTTCTAGTCACTACAAAAAGGGCTGCCACAAACATTCTCTGCATTTCTATATGTTACTGACAAAGCCCATCAGCAAGTGATAGAGAAATTCCACTTAAAATTACTGCAGATAAAATAAAATACTTAGGGGTCTACCTGCAATGCCAAACACAAGAAATATACAAACACAATTACAAAATACTTCTCACACAAATAATGTCAAATATAAACAACTGAAAAATATCAATTATGGGTAGGCTGAGCTAATATAATAAAAATGACAATTCTGCCTAAATTGATCTACTATATCAATATGCTATATTAATGTGCCCAAAATTATTTTGTAGAACTAGCAAAAAAAATAACAAAATTCATCTGGCAGGATAAAAGGTCAAGAATATAAAGAAAATTAATAAAACATATATATAAAAACTTTATATATATATATATATATATATATATATATATATATATAAAGGATGTTGGATTAGCAGTAGTACCAAACATAAAACTATATTATAAAGCAGCAGTCATCAAAACAATTTGGGACAGGCTAAGAATTAAAGTGGTGGATCAGTGGAATAGATTAGATACTTATGACACAATAAGCAAGACCTATAGTAATCTAGTATTTGATAAACCCCCAAACCCCAGCATACACAATAAGAACTTAGTATTTAACAAAAATTGCTGGGAAAACTGGAAAATAATATGTCAGAAAGTTGGAATACCCCATCTCACACCCTATACCAAAATAATGTCAAAATGAGTACATCATTTGGGCATAAAATATGATACCATAAACAAATTAGGAGAGCAAGGAACAATTTGCCTATCAGAACTTTGGAGAAGGAAGGAATTTATGAGTGAAGAAGAACTAGAGAACATTATAAAAGGCAAAATGAGCAACTTTGATTACATTAAACCAAAAATTTTTGCACAAACAAAACCAACAGCAACAAGTTTAAAAGGGAAGAAAGAGACTGGGGAAAATTTTTACAGCCAATGTTTCTGACAAAGGTTTCATTTCTAAAATATATAAAGAACTGTGTCAAATTTATAAAAATACAAATCATTCCTCAATTGATAATTGGTCAAATGGTATGAACAGACTGTTCTCAGGTGATGAAATTGAAACCATCTATTTATATGAAAAAAAATGCTCTAAATCACCATTGGTTGGAGAAATGCAAATTAAAACAACTCTGAGGTACCACCTCATACCTCTCAGATTGGCTAAGATGACATTAAAAGACAATGACAAATGTTGGAGGGGATGTTGGAAAATTGGGACATTTGCATTGTTGCTGGAATTGTGAAACAATCCAATCATTCTGGAGAGCAATTTGGAACTATGCCCAAAAGGCTATAAAACTCTCCCTACCCTTTGAAACAGCTATGCCATAGCTGGGTCTGTTTCCCAAAGAAATCTTAAAGGACGGGAAAGGACCCATATGTGCAAAAATGTTTGTAGTAGCTCTTTTTGTGGTTGCAAATAACTGGGAAATGAGTAGATGCCCATCATTTGGGGAGTGACTGAATAAGTTGTGGTATATGAAAAAAATGGGATATTATTGTTCTATTAAAAAATGATAAACAAGCTGATTTTAAAAGGCCTGGAAAGATTTACATGAACTGATGCTGAGCAAAACAAGCAGAACTAAGAATACATTGAACACAATAACACCAATGATCAATTATGAATGACTTGGTTCTTCTCAATGGTTCAGTGATCCAAAACAGTCCCAATAGATTTTGGACAAAAATGCCATCTGCATTCAGACAAAAAAACTAAGGAGACAATGTAAATCAATACATGTTATGTTCACTTAATTTTTTCTGTTTTTTTTTTTATCTCTCCCATGGTTTTTCTCTTTTGCTCTGATTTTTCTCTCTCAACATGATTCATAAAGTAATGTGTATTAAAAATAAATTAATTTTCTGTAAAAACAAGAATAGATCAAGTAACATAAAGTAATTCCAAGGAGGAGGTGTAAAGGAAACACATTCCAGATGTGCAAAAGCATAGGGAATAATGATGAAATAGCATGTATTTAAAAAAAAAAATCAGTAGACCCATTTGACTGAAATGGAGAATTTATGAAGATTAGTGCATCAGTGGTAATAAGATTGGAAAAGAAAGTGGAAGCCACAATATACAGGGATTTTAATGTCAGGTTTAGATTTTTATATTTAATTTTAAAAGTAATGCAAAAGCTTTGATGATTTTTAAGTGAAATGCCAAGATTTGTGAATGTTAGACCTGTAGTATAAATTTGGCAGCTATGATGAAAATGCATTAGAAAGGGGAGTGTGACTAAAGATAGGGACACTGATTAAGGGTTCACGGAAGACTTTATGGAAAAATTTTAAATGTTTTAACTAGGGTATAATATTTGTGAGTGGAACAAAGAGAACAGACAGAGCACATTTGGAAGTAAATGGAATTTAATAGCTAAATGGATATGGAGGTTGAAGGAGGGGGAAGAATCAAAGAGCACTACAAACTTAAAAATCTGGGAAATTAGCAAGATGGTGATGCTGTGAACAGATATGGTGAAGTTTGTAGGTCTTGGGTGGGGAAAAAATAATTTTTTTTTTGTTTTAAACAATAAATTTGAAATACCTATGTAATATCAAAGTGGAGGTGTCCAGTGATCAGTTGATGATAAAGGCCAGAAGTTTAAGAGAAATTTACAATGGATTTAGAGATTAAGTAATTTTTTTTTTGCATAGGAATGAACTCATAGATACTGAAGATTTCTATAAGAAAGAGAACTTACAGAAAAAGAGGAGAGGGTAGTGAGGAGATCATTCATAAATACTTACACTGATTGGGTAGAGGAGGAGGATGATCTTACAAAAGTGATAGAAAAAGAGTCATCAAAGAAATAGGAGATAAAGAGGAAGCATTTTCAGGAGCCAAGGAAGGGAAATGTGTTTAGGAGGTGAAAATGATCAATGGTGCCTAAAGTCACAGGGATGTTAAGAAGTATGAGGACTGAGAAAAGATTATTAGATTTCACAAATGCAAGGGCATTTGAAACCTTGAGTTCCTCAGCATTTTCAATCACGTGGTGAGGAAGCTGAGGCAATGGATGTAGTCAACTTCGTATAAATGTTGAACTGTGAAAGGCTGGAAAGAAAGATGATATACTGAAGGGATGAAGTTAATTGAACCAATCAGTTCTAGCAGTAAAATAAAGGAAGTGAAAAATAAAAACTAAATTAAGTCTGGGGGAAAAAGACTTTAGTAACTACACCATGGGAAAGAAGATGATGAAGAAGGTTCATTTGATTTGCTTTAAATATATCCCATAGGACCAATATTTTATGAATAGTTGATGACTAGTTGCCTTCCCAATTAAACTGCTATTAATGCCCTGTTATGGGACTCAAGCAGACCAAAAAAAAGTTTCTCTGCTCTTTTTCAGAGTGCAAAATTGGAGTCTGGATAAATCATTTTTTTTTGAATATCACTATAAAAACACTTTTTAGTACTCGCATTAGTGACATTTTAAAAATCAACTTTGATTTACATTATACTTACTTGTATCAGGTATGCTGATAATTTTTTACTTTCCTCTGATTTATATGAATTCAGAGATTGCTTTTGAAAAGAGGAAATATGTGCTAATGGAATTATAGAGAAGTTTGTGTATCCACAGGATCTCTAAAAAGATCTTGTTCACTAAATTCTGGCATGAGATGTAGATGCTGATATGGTGATAAAGTAACAATAGGGAAGATCTGTTCTTGCTAGCACTAAAGCAATCAATGCAGCAGGAAACCACAGGTACTCAGAATGAAAAGGTACAAAAACACCATGGGGAGGAGTAAATCCATGGAAGTTACTCTCAGTGGTACTCGAAAGAATGGTAAAGCAGTGAAACACATACAGGGAAGATAAACACAGATTTGGGCCTACATTGTTATTATGAGTTATGCAGGATGTATAAGTACTGATAGAAAGTCTATTTTACTGTAAGGGAGGATTCTTTGACTACCTCTAAAGAGCAGAGGGGAGAAAACTTTTCTCTATGGTTAAGAGATTTCGGTATAAGTCTACTCTGGTTTTGTTTCTTTTTTCTGTTGCTGCTCTGTTGCTCCTTTTATTCTCACCTGTTTTGCTTTGTTGTATTAAATAAAATCTATTTTACATTCAATGTTTTGCATAAATACTTGCAAGGGGAACTGAGGTAAATTTGACAGAGGAAAATGACCCAGATATTGATATTTTTATAGTTTCCCTTAGTAAAATGTGTGCCCAAAAAGGTTGTGTGTGAAAACTCACAATAATTGTACTTTAGTATGCCATGACCCAGTATTATACATATGAGAAAATAACTTGTTAAAGTAGCAGTTCTTTAACCCTAAGATTAAAAACTTTGTCCCCTATTTCTCACTGAAGAAAGCATAAAATTAATGAAAGAAACAGAAATAGAATTCCGCAAATATCAAGTAATAAGTCTGTTGATTCTGTTTTACTTCATGACAATGAAATTGAGAATTCAAGAAGAAAATAATAGATGTTTTTTATTTATATCCATAATAAAAAATAATTTATTCATTTTATGTTTATTAATTTGATTTTTATTTTTCCCATTACATTTAAAGCATGTTTTACATTTGCTTTTAAAACTTTGAGTTCTAAATTCTTTTTTATCCCCCCCAACCCCCATTAAGGAAGCATATCTGAAGTTACACAAAATATTTCCATAAAAGTCATTTTGTAAAAGAAAATATAGCTTTCTCCCCTACCAAAACAAAACAAAACAAAACAAAAAACAAAAACAAACAAACAAAAAAAACACAGGAAAGAGAGACAAGGAGAGAGAGAAAATTCTTCAATCTACATTCAGATACAAAGAGCTCTTTCTCTGAGTATTTATAGGATTTTTCATCATAAGTCCTTAAGAGTAGTTGTGGATCATTGTTATCCTGAGAAGAGCAGTTATTCACAGGTAATCATCCCACAGCATTGTTGTTAATTTATACATAGTACATTTAACTTTCCTTGAGTTCATGGAGAACTTTCTAGTATTTTCTGAGAGTATCCTACTCAACATTTCCCATAGAAAAATTATATTCCACCATAATTACATTCCACAATTTATTCAGTCATTTTCCAATTGACGGACATCCTTTCAATTTATTTATTTATTTATTTTGCCCTAAGAAAAGTGCTGCTATAAATATCTTTCTACACATAGGTCCTTTTCCTTTTATTAAAAAAAAAAATCTCTTTTGGGCTTCATGCCTAGTTGTGGTATTATTAGGTCAAAGGATATGCATGATTTTATAGCCCTATGGGCATGGTTCATATCTTTTGATCATTTATCAACTGGGGCATAGCTTTTAATTTTTATAAACTTGACTCAGTTCCTTTTATATTTGAGAAATAAGACCTCAGAGAAACTTGTTTCAAACTTCTTTTTTACAATTACTATTGCTAACTGTATTTCTCCCCTCCCATTTATTCTATTTTCTCTCTGCTTTCACTGTCCCTCCTCAAAATGTTTTGCTTCTGACCACTCCCCCACCCAATTTGCCCTGTCTTCTATTACCTTCCCCCCCTCCCTGTGTCCTATTCCCTTAACTGTTTTTCCTGCTGGGTAAGATAAATTTCCATACCCATATTAAGTGCATAGGTCATTGAGCTCTTTCAGCCAATTCTTATGAAAATAAGGTTTATGCACTCACTCTTTTCTTTTTCTCTTCCCCTCCAGTATGAGTTTTTTCTTCCTTCTTTTTATGGCATATCATTTACACTATTCCACTTCCCATTCTCCTAGTACATTCCTCTCTCACACTTTAATTTCATTTTTTGGATATCATCCTTTCATATTCAACTCACACCTGTTTCCTCTATCTATAAATTCTCCTTCTAACTGCCATAATAATGAGAATATTCTAATGAGTTAGAAGTATCATCTTCTTATGTAGGAATACAAACAGATAAAACTTGAGTCTTTTATGATATTGCTTTCCTGATTACCTCCTTATGCTTCTCCAGAGCCTTGTATTGACAATTAAATTTTTTATTCAACTCTGGTCTTTTCATCATGAATTCATAAAAATTCTCTTTTTCATTGAATTTCCACCTTTTCCTCTGAAGGATTATACTCAGTTTTGCTGGGTGGGTGACTCTTGATTATAATCCTAGCCCAATTACTCTTCAGAATATCATATTCTACACCCTCCTGTTCTTTAATGTAGTAGTTGCTAAATCTTACATTATCCTAACTGTGGCTCCAGTATACTTGAATTGTTTCTGGATGTTGATAATTTTTTTCCTTGTCCTGGGAGTTTAGGAATTTGGGTATAATATTCCTGGGAGTTTTCATTTTGCGATCTCTTTAAGGATGTGATCAATTGATTCTTTCAATTTCTATTTTGCCCTCTGGCTCTAGAATATCAGGACAATTTTCCTTGATTATTTCTTGAAAGATGATCTCCAGATTGTTTTTGATCATGACTTTCAGGTAGACCAATAATTTTAAAATTATCTCTCCTGAATCTATATTCCAAGTCAGTTGTTTTTCCAATGAGATATTTCACATTTTTGTCTTTTTTTTTAATTTTTTTTTTGTTTTGCTCTCACAAAGTCATTAACTTCCATTTGCCCTATATGGACTGTATATTGATTTCTCACGAAGTGATTTTTTTTTGGTTTTGCTTTTTCATGAAGTCATTAGTTTCCATATATTCAATTCTAATTTTTAAGGAATTATTTCCTCAGTGAGCTTTTGTACCCCCTTTCCCATTTGGCTAATTTTGCTTTTTAAAGCAGTCTTCTCATTAGCTTTTTGTATTTATTCTTGCACCACTCTCAATTCTCTTCCTCACCTTTCCTCCATCATATTTGATTTTCTTGTGTGTTTTGATCTTCCTTGTAACCATTGTAACTTGCTTTGGTCAGAAACATTTTTTTTTTTTTTTCTGTTGTCTGCGCATTTTCCTAGCCTATTACTTGGCTCCCAACTTTGTTAAATAGGGCTCTGTTTCCAGGGTGAAGATTGCACTTTCCCAAGCTTTGGGAATTTTGTGCAGCTGTTTTCAGAGGTCTTTTTAGGGACTTGATCATAAGCACTTTTTTTTTACCTTGGAATTGTTAGGAAGGTCCCCATCCCACTGGAACTTGGCTAAAGCAACAGAGTTATTCCTCAGTGCCTCATGTAAGCTGAGTTCTCTGGAAGCAGCCACTGCTACCACTGCCTATGTCCATTCTCACTTTGATGGTCTCCCTAGGCCCTCTCACTCTATTGATAAACCTTTCCTGCTGATCTTCAAAGTCTTTGGAGTCTCTGGACTGAGAAGTCTGGAAGCCACCAGTATAGCTTCTGATTCAGAGGTCCCTAGACCTATTTCTGCTTTGCTAATGCTGGGGCCAGGGCTGGGTGTTCTGATTCTCTAAAACTTTTTTTAAAATCATTATTTAAAGGAATCTGGAGTACCTTGGGGGAGAAGTTTCATTGACACTACTTACCTTGTTGAGCTGATAGGGAGTTGGGATTGGGATAAATGGAGGAAAAATACACATTGTTGAAATGGAACCACCTAATCCTTCATTTTGGTCCTTGAATGTTGTCTTTAGAACTTTCCCTACTATTCTTGTTTGTATCCTCATTCTTTGGGAATTCACACATTAGTTTATAAAAAAGGAGGATTCTGAGGGAACCATCAAATAATCTTAGAAAAGCAAAGTACATTTTTTGCTATAATGTTCTAATTGAAACATAGTGTTGCAAGCATTGTTAATGAGCAAATTTTTTATATTTCAATTGTATATCAAAGGCATATAAACATAATATTTTGTAACTGAAATGATTGCTAAATATCATTCTATTCTATCAAAATGTTTTTGTCTAGCTAATTGAATTAATCATAAAAGTTTTACCTTTTTTTAAGGCATCAACATTTTTATCAGTATTTTATGAAAAAGCTAGATGTATTTGCAAAACACTTGCATATTGTCATGTTTTTATTTGATAGCTCTTATATTTTAAATGCATTAATTAACTTTTGTACAGGAAGCTAATACTATTTAGTCAAAATATGTTTTACAGAAATTTGTTTACTGCAATATTGTTAGTTCAAATCGGCTTTTTCAAATTTACCTATTTGTAGAGATATTTTCTCAATAAATAGTATTTTTTTAAAAACAAATCATATTAGTTTTATTTGCTTTTAGGAAATAAGAACCCAAGCATTTAGTTTTAGTTTTTTTTTGTTTTTTTTTTTCTTTGAAATAAGAATCAGTACCAATCTAGTCTTTGGGAAGAGTAATGTTTTCATTTCCAATCATCCATGACTTCCAAAATTCCAAGACTTCCCCTCCCCCACCAGCCCATTCTGTCCACTTAACTATGAGGAAAATTATTAGCAGGAAGAAGCAAATACTTTGCTAAAGTATTGAAAATATGGAAAATGGCACAGATAATAAAACAAACCCAGTAAAAAGTGTAAGTTTGTACCTCATAAGTGATTTAGCAAGGTCATATAGTAATGGGAAGCCATAAACAAACAATAAAATCCAACTCACCTTTAGAACACTTTGTTCTTCACTCATTATGCCAATTAGGAAATAATTGTATGTGTGTGTGTGTGTGTGTGTGTGTGTATGTGTGTGTGTGTGTGTGTGCTTTCATCTTGAAAATATAACCAATTTAGGCAACTGTTTTCCTCCTTGTAAGGAGAAAAAGATTTTCACAAGACTTTTGCTTTTCCTGTTATAATAAGGGGTATTTCTTTAACTTATTAATGTTTATTTTCAACCACATATTCACACAATCTAAAAAGCTTTTATTGTTTTCGTGAAACATTCATCCACTTGGTTTCCAAACACTGAACTAGATGCATTGCTACAAGATCTTTTGTTTGTTTTATGGTACAGAATGTGCTGTTATCTCTAATGTTGAGGCATTATAATTTGTTTCCTCTATTTTTTAACATTCTTAGATGAAAATAACTTTGAGTAGAGTTATAAATACAGTAGGATAGTAATGCATTTGCAGTATCTATTTTTGTGTATGTTCATGTGTCATAAATGCAACAGTAATGATATTGGGCCAGGGGATGGGGGAAGGGCTATGCTTTGGATTCTTTTCGCATCCACATTTTGTTTTCTATAACTTAAAAAAAATTACAGAAAATGTTTATTATCATGAATTGGAAGAAAAAAATGCATGTATGTTGTTATCATGAAGCATGTAAATTATGAAGAATGTGAATCTGAGACAAATTCTCAGTTGTCAAGAAATTTAAAATCGTAATTTTTTTCGGTAATTTTTAGGTTGATGGTTGTATATATTTATAGAATAGATTATGTAAAATGAGACCATAGCAAGAAGGATATATTATAAAATCAGAGAAGTAGCCTAACCTAATCCCATCTAATCTAATTACAATTCTATTTTCTAATTCAGTAATTAGAATTATTCAATTCTATAATCTAATTCAGTTCAAAAATTAGCAATATGCTAAATTTTAATAATAGAGCAAAATTAAAAATAAACTTTGATGAAAGGAAAGAAAAACTGAATTTAGATTCTACGTCTACTACTTATTACTCATGTGACAAATGGGAAATAACTTACCCTCTCTGGTCCTCAATTTCCTCACTTATGAAATGAGCCAGTTCGATTTGAATGCTTAGTAGACATCTTCTAGCCTAAAATATATGATCATAGGAGAGAAATTTTTTTTTGGACTATAATATCATTATAGAGAAGCAAAGATACTGTTAGGAGTTATGTGCTTAAAGACAGTGCAGGGTCAAAAGTACTTTGTTCCTATCAATCATGGAAAGAATTTTTGAACAGCTGAGAATATTAACTGTAAATGAAAACAAGAAAAAAAATTCAAATTACTAACTCCAGGAGAGTGATGTGTTACATTCAATTATTACTGCATGCCACATAGCTTTTTTCCCCTCAAACAGTTCAATCAGATTAGAATGAAAGCAAAAAAACCCCCAAAAAACAAAAACCTTCATCTCTTTGAATCAGAATAAAACACAATAAGGGAATCAGATAGTTTGCCACTTCAATCATTCTGGTTACAAAAATAAATTTCTATCATTTTAAGAAATTAAAACATTTTTTAATAAAAACGGAATTATGAAGAGAAAGAATTAAAGTCAAACAAGGTAGTAGAATTGATGACTAATGCAGTAATTGTGCTAAATTGTGTCTAAAACTGGTTTCATCTCATACAATTTGACCATTTTCATTTCACATTTAAAAATTATTTCAGATATGGAAAATTTTATTTTAGAACATTGCAATTTAAAATGTGGGGAATTTAAGGGATCTTATAGCTCTTATCAGTGAACAGACTGATCTATAGAAAACAACTAGTTACTGATTGATAACAAACAAAATGAAGGGAGGAAGAATGCTGCAGGCCAGGTCAGAGATGCCTGGGCAGGTCTCAGTCTTAACTGGAGATGGGATCAACTGTATTGATGAGTTCCTGTTTATTTACAGCACTGTTGTAGCAGAGAGATTAGGGTATTTGAGGAGTAAGGGGAAGCCGGGGGGGGGGGAAGCTTCCATTTCTGTTTGCAATCAATGCTGAGATTAGAAAATTGTGGAGGCTGTAGCTGGAGACTACTGCCCCTGGCTGCTGGTGATGGGAAAGATTAGATAATTCACAAATCTTGTTACCTAAGGAAGCTGGAGTGGACCTATCAATTAGAGCCAAGCTATCAATTCTCTTATGTACCAGCAATCATTGTCAAACAGACCTGTAGATCTTTCCTACCTGATGTCTGATTACCCACTTTGGGCCATTTATGTACCTTTCCTCAGCACCGTTAATGTGTTCTATAGCTAAAGCCCTTAATCTTTCCATTTCTTTGTAGAGTGAATCATTGGTGGTGGTTTATTTGCTCCCTGTTGTTTTTTGATGATAATATCAAGTATCATACTGCTTTCTTTTCTCTCTGTGAGAATGCTTCTCAATGATAGAGCTATATAGATAGGTTATGTAAAAGATGAACACATTTCTCCAGTTTCTCAACTGTACTACTTCAAATAGGAAATCCTGGAATATATGTCATTTATAGCTATGTACATTTTTTTAATCATTAATTCAAAAATTATTGGCAAAATTTGCATAAAGCAAGTCATAAACTTTTTCATATATCCTACCAATGTATAAAATTATATATAAATTACTATATACAAAGATGTTCTAAAACAATACCATCCTTTCACTTTCACTGTTCAAAACTTTTATTCTCACATAGAATGACAAGCAACACATACTGAAAAATACATTTACAGCAGGTACATCAAAACAAAACACTGAAATCCTTCCCTGACTGAAAGTGATATGACTGCAGTATTCTATGGATAAGTAGTGAGTCTTAGTTTAAAAATAAAAAGGTAAAGTAGAAAAAAATCTGTTTCCAGAATGTTACATCTTCCCTTTAGCAGATGCCCACTCACCTTCTGTTTTAGAGAATTCCCTGCAACTCTGAGAGGTTTACTGACTTTCCCAGTATGACACATCAAGTATGTATTAGATTTTGGATTTGAGAATTGCATTCTATCCATTATTCCAAATTACCCCTCCTAAGGTAAAGGGAAGATATTTTCTAAAAATATTTCATTATGATTTAAATGTCTACATTCTCATTTGCTGTTCTTATTGTTCAGTTATTCCAGTTGTTTCTGGCTCTTTGGGACTATTTTGGGGGTTTTTCTTGACAAAAATATTACAATGGTTTGACATTTCCATTTCCAGCTCATTTTATAGATGAGGAACTGAGGCAAACAGAATTAAGTTACTTGCCCAAGGTCATACAGCTAGTAAATATCTGAAGCCAATTGGAATAATCTTTCTGACACTAGACCTGATGTTTTATCACACTGTGCCATGTAGCTTCACTGTCTAAATTACTAAAGAATTTATTATAGAATATAAACATTATTCAGTGCTTCTTATAGTTCCTCGTCTTCTCTTTCTCTTTGAAAAAAATCTTTACCTAGTCAAAATAAAACATAATTTCAGAAGGCAAGAAAAACTGTTCATACCACACCTAGAGTACTATGTTCAATTATGGATGTCATATATTAAACAGGATATTAAAAACTGGGGATAGTCTAATGAAGCGTAACCAAAATGGTGACTGGATTATGATCGATTGGGATAATTTTTAAATGGTGAATGTTTAGCATGGAGAAGGAAAGACAGTGGTTGCAGAATGATAAATATCTGTAAGTTTATGATGGGCTATCACATAGTATGGGCAGGTAGGTGGGTTAGTGGGTAGAGGACTAGGCCTGAAATCAGGAAGACTAATCTTGCTGAGTTCAAATCTAGTCTCAGACACTTATTAACTGTATGACTGTAGGTTAGTCATTTTACCTTTTCCCTGTAAAATGAATTGGAGAAGAAAATGGCAAACTACTCTATTTTCATTGCAAAGAAAACCCCAATGAGATGATGAGTCAGACAAAACTAAAATGACTGAACAACAACAAATCACATAGAATCAATCAATAAGTACACAAATGATAGGAATACAAAGACAATGAAACTGTTTCTGTACTTATGGACTTTCCATTCCACTGGGGAGGAAAATATGGAAATGCATTAAGGAATGTTATAGTTATCAGTACATTGACAACCATAAAGAACATTCAATTTGCCAGCACAAAATTATATATAACTACATGAATTTATCATATAAAGGCCCTATTAATCTGTATTGCTTATATAAAAGGTAAAATCAAGTTCAGGACTTAACACAGAATTCTGTTTTTCTGTAATAATAGTACTATTTAATGTCATAAGAAGCAAAGTTAATTTCTTTACATGTATATACATATACTTATGTATATACATATACATATAGTATACATATTATATTATAACATAAATTATACATATTTTCACTTTCCTTTCTTCAAAGATGAGCTTTGAAGATAATTCAGGTATCACATATTAATTATTATTTCAATTCCTAGTCTTTTATTGGAAAAAGTGATGATTAGAAATAGTATCAAAAAAGCAATTATTTTTATTACTTTCTTAGTCTAATTTTGGATTACTAAACCATAGATTTTATCTTTTGAATCAAATCAAAAATTTGAAAATGATTTTAATCAAGGGAAATCTATTCTAATAGTAATCACATACCACTTTCCTTATAAATTAACAGCTAGGTGATACTTTGGATATAGCAATGGACTCAGAGTTAGGAAGATCTGAATTCAAATGCTGCTTCAGACCCATATTAATAATGTGACCATGAATAAATCATTTAGTCTCTTTTTTTTAGTATCATGGTAAAATGGGTATCAAAATATTGCTTCTCTTCCATAGCTAATGTGAGAATTAAATGAGATAATTTTCAAACATTACAAATTGTAAAATTCTCTGCAAATCCTAGCTCTTAGCTCATAATCTTGTGAAAGTTTGTGCATATATACTAATACATATCTAATCATTTTGCTGAGATGGATCTTAGGATCATAGAAGTGAAAGCAACATAATGGTGAAAGCATTATTAACTCAAATGTCCTAGTCAAAATGAGAATTCCAGTCTTCTGATTCCTTATCCAGTTTTCTTTCCACTACACAACATGAATAATTTCTTCTAATTCCATGTAAATGATTTTGAAATATCACTCAACATTGTCTAAGCAGTTGTAATCAGGCAAAAAGTTTTCAAGATTTACTTTGTGTGGAGAGTTAAGATCAGTTCTGGATAGATCCCAGGATTGTCTGTGCTCTTCTAATCCTAAACAGCAGATTTCTCCAGAGCAGCTGTTTTAAATAATTACCTGTGACAATCTAAGCAATCATTTGGGATGGAACAGTCTTTAACAATTCTATAAAAATAGCTTTTTAAATGTACTGTAATTCTTTTAACAAAGTGAGAAAATCTTTGTGAGATATGAGTCAATTGGTAAAATTTGAAAAACGTTCCCCATGCTTGAGTCATTCTATTGAAATGTGTCATCATGTAATCCATCAACCAGAGAACAAGAACAATACCACTAAGAATTTGAGAGGAGAGGGAATCAGGTTTAAAGGAAATTGTAGTCTTCAGAAAAGTAATGAAAATTGAGACCCTGTTTTTGGATTCATTGTACTGTAGAACACTTTAATGCATGACCTAGATGCTATTGGTATAAATTGAATAGTAGCTTACTCAGGATCTAAAATTTATTAGGTGAAATCTAAAAGGATCAATAATCTAACAAATCACAATTGTTTTAAGTTTTAATTAACCATTTATTGTCCAGTAGAAATAGCAAAGATTGTGAAATTATGTATTTGAAGATTTCTGTGAAACCTTGGGCATGCCAGTTCACCTTTGTGCATTTTAATATTTTGTAAATAAAGTAATTAATTCTGATAATTTATAAAATTTCTTCCAGGTCTAAATACTATGATCTGATTATTACTGGCTCTATCTCACTGGAGCAACAGAATCAAATTATCTTAGAATCATATTACTGAGAAAGGCATAACATTTTCTCTCTCTATTTCTCTATCCATTCCTTTTGCTCTCTGTATTTTTCTCACTTATTTTCTCTTTCATATCTCTCCCTACCTCAGTGTTTATATTCCCTGTCTCTTCCTGTTTCTGTCTCTTCCTCTCTACCTTTTTATCTCTGTCTTGTCTCAGAATTTGTTTATCTCCCTTTCTCTGTTTCTGTTTTCTCCATCTCCCTCTCTCTGTTTTGGTCAATGTCTCTGTCTGTCCATAGGTCCATCCATCTGTTTGTCACACACATACCCACCCACAACACCCACCCACACCCACACTGGCCCCCTCCACATTTTCTGTCTCTCTGTCCCTCTGTTTTTGTTTCTTTGTCTCTTTCTCTCTCCTTTTCTTTCTCTGCTCTGTCTGATTGTATATCTCTTAAATTTGGAAGCAGAGGGACTATTGTTTTCATGTTTTGATTTCAGAGTTGCTGTGGAGATCTCCTCCTTCTCATATTAACTGCCCTTCCTTGTCTCTTTGTTGATGACTGAAATGTCCTTAAACAGGAGATAAAAGTGTATGTGAAAATACAGCTTAAAATGCAAATACCCTGGCTATGTGACCTGAGCCAGATGCTTAAGTTTTCAGTGCTCCAGGCAACTTTCTGAAACTATGATGTGCAGAACACACAGTGATGATAAATATCAGGAGAGGGAACTCCCTAGACCAATGAAATACCAGATTTGCAAAAAAATGCAAATGGAACTGAAGACAAAACATTGTTTTGCATTTACCCACTAGAAATGAATGATATCAGATCTTTTCCTTAGAGCATAATTTGGAGGCAAAAAAGGGGGAAGATACATCACAAGCTACTAAAGATGATGAGAGCCAAGAATACCATAGAAACAAGCAAAGGTCTAAGAATGAGAAGGCAAAGAAAGGTACTGACATATCATCCATTTTCCTGTTGGGCTTGGGTTCTACTCATTTATAAAGATCTGTTTTTCTCCACAGGGAGTTCATTTTCTACTCTCCCAGTAAGACTGAAGTCTAGAGGAGAAAAAATAATTCATTCCAGTCTGTGCCCTACTTGATTCCTTAGCCTTATGTTCTGATACACTCCAAGAACTTGTTTGATGACTCTGATAGATTTGATCCTACTCTACAGATGAATAAATCACATTTTTTTTACATGCATTAAAAAATAAGCCTCTAAGCCCTTGTTTATTTAGTGCAGGAGTGGAGAGTGCTTACTAATTGCACTTTGTTTAATTATGAATGAAGCTCATATACCTTATTCTTAAATCATGAATTTATTTAATCATAAATTTATTAAAAATTATGCACTGACAATATTAAATGCAAGAGATTTTTCCTTTTTTCCCCATATTGCCAGAAGACCTAGATTCTCAGCTCAGTTCTGAAAATTTTATTGACATAATCATGTTTAAAATCACTCAATTTCTCTAAGGCCTATTTTCTCATTGATAGACTGAAGAGTTTGAACTTGATCTCTCAAATGTTTTGTGATTCTAAAACCCTGGGATCCCAACGATAACTAGCAGAGTTACCAGAAATTCTGTTATATTACTCTAATAACTCCTACATAACTATTGGCACTGTGCAGGAATAAAAAACAATAATGATTAAAATTGCAAAAGCCTCCAGTGAACAAGGCTATATGGTTGTATCTACATAAGAGTTTAAGCTGTTAATTCTTTGATAGCAGTGACAATGCTATCTCCATTTCAGAAAACAATTGAAAATGTAGAGTCATTGTAGTTACATTAGCTAAAGGTCACTGTCTTTTTTATTCTTCCATGCCAGTTTCATACTCTACATTGTAATTTTCTTTCCTTTTTTCTATGGCTATCATCATCATCTTAGAAATCTCTCAATTAGATTTAATTCAATAAGCACTGCTTGGAACATGTTTTGAATAGCAGACAAAAGTTTTAGTTGATACAGAATGAAAGGCATTGCTGTATTTCCTGTAACTACGGATTTTAACATAATTAATCTTGTGAGCAAGTAAGGGTTGGATGGGTGGGAAATAATCTATGATTATCAATGATGTATCATTGATACAGGGTAGATCAGCATCTATTTGGGAATTTATGTTCTTTGACAGTTAACTGGGGGACTGAGAGATTGAATGACCAATCCATGATCACACAGTCTTCCTTAAATGCTAGACTTTCACACAGATCTCGACTTTCGAGGCATTTCTCCATTCATCAATTTAAGCTATCTATCATATCATACTTAATTAAGTCGACAGAAACAGTACTGGGAAGCAAAAGCCATATGGTTTTGTCCTTTGTTTACACTCATGATGAGATAAACAATTCCTTCTTTGTCTATTCTTGATCAACTTGATGCACTGTCTGAAGACATGAATACCCCTGAGGATACCTGAGTCAGGCTGGAAGACAGTTCTTTGAGCTGCTTGGATGTTTAATTGACAATTCTTGCCTTGAAACTTGCTCTTATTTTTACAACTAAACGTGATAGCATATCCTCCCTTAACTAGTGTGCCAACTGACTTCAGCTACATCATATCAAAGACTTACAGCTGGAGAGGATATTTAGTTCAACTCCTTTATTCTATATATGAATAAAGCCAAGTCTCAGAGAAGTTAAGTCATCTAACCATGGTTACAAATGTAGGTAGAGCAGAAGTAGATTTGGAACACAGATCCACTGTCTCTAAATTGCTTGTAAATGCTATCCCTGTAGACTAATTTATGTTTGTGTTAATTTTGACTTCTAAGTAAACTTGAAGTATTCAATGCTCTTACCTCTCCCAGAAGTCAAGTTCCCTATCTGAAATCCCAACACTGACTGCTTCTTATTAGACTGCTAGCAAGAGTCCAAGTATTATTTTTAGTAGATGCTTAATATATGCAATATCCTGAGTCCCTATAGACTTTTCCTACCTTGCATTATTTTAACAGATACCATGAACTAAGAAAGACATAAATTGAGAACAAACTGAAGCAAAAATTTTCATGAAGTTCTTTGTACTCATCTCTTCTAATCTGATGGAAACTGAATCTATTGTCCTTCAAGCATTAGATACTCTGCTTTAATCTTCCTTGACCTAGAAAGGCTGATCCCTTCCAGGCAAGAAAATCCCTGTCAAACTAAGTTGTTGCTGTTTTTTTTTTTTTTTTCCTTAGTATTCTCTGTGTTTTGTAGTTCAATAGAAATACAAAGATAATCTTTTAAGAGGACAATTTAGATATTGTCCATAAGGAATTTCTTTGAGGAAAAAGATATTGTTGTTATGGTCTTTTGCATATTCTTAAGAAAAGAATGCTTAAGTAAGAGAAACTTTAAATTTAACATTGCCTTCTGATTGAAAAATTGCATGTTTGCTTATGCTTCTCCCCCTACTATGTATATGTACAAGAACATAACAATGGTTAAGTACATCTCTAAATTAGTTCTGCTAAGCACATCTCAAGCAGATCCTATACCTCTAGTAATGCTAATTGCTAGCATTTATGTAGCACCTCAGTTTACAATTACCCCCCTCTTTAACACACACATGCACATACATACACATGTACAAACATAGAAACACTCACAAGTTTTGGAGATCTTGTAGAAAGAAAATAATGGTATCAATAAAATTGCTATTTGTGTCTTTTCTGTTGAATGAAATAAAAAATGACAAAGTATGGTTAATCATAAATAGGTTAAAAATTTTATTCTACATTTTTGAATTTTTAAAGACAGACAACTTTTACAAATGTCTTGTTAGATATTTTATAATGAATTACTTTCTTTTTAAAAAAATCCAATAAACACAAAGTAGGCAATAATAACACACAAATGACTTATGCCCAACATGTCATTGGAAAAAAATTGATAAATAAAAGTTTAAACACTTATTACTATGCCTAAAATGTACAGAAATAGAGCACCAACTTTATCAGAATTCATAAGTTTAAGGAACTAGCCATTTTGGGGAAAAGGAAAATTAATTAAAACAAAACAAAAAAATAAGGATTTTTCTCTTTTATAATGGTCAGATAAAGAAAAGAAATTTCTACAACTAGAATCACTTTGGAAAGTTAAGGCTAATAATATATGAATTATTTAATAAGATGTACAAATAGGTCCTATTTTGTAGAAGACACAGTGATGAGAAACATGAAATGTTGATTGACCCAGTTAGAAAATTATTGGATTAATTTTTGGAGAAATGTCTGGAGCTTATTCTGCTCTAAAATATATCTGAAACCCAAAGTCTAGTTGTACTTGACGGATTTTCCTCAGTGATTGAGAATGGAGTATAAAAGTGACTTCCACAAAATAACTACTTCATTCTCCTTCCTCTGAATAACTGAATGAACTCCATGCATTAAAGAAAATTCAAAATGAATTATTCAAACATTTATTATGGCATTCCTTATTATACCCCTTCTTTAATCTTGAAGGAGTAACATGTGTGAATGCATATATATATATATACATATATATATAATCAAAACTATGTCTATCTTATATTGACTGATAATTTTATATACCACTTACATAATAAGCATATCGATTAAACTTAAAATTGAGAAAGAAATAGTTTTAAGAAAGTTGTTCAAAAACATATATTGAAAGACCTGGTTCAAATTAGTAAGAAAGAATTTCTAACAATTAAAATAATCCTCAAAATGGAAAAAAAATGGTTGCTTTTGTGGACAAGATCTACCACTTCCTAAGTCTCTGCATCTAAGTAAGCCATGTTTAAGAGTCCATCTTCCAAATATGGTAATAAAATTATTTTTGAACTGTTAACTAAGGGTTTTTTTTAATGTCTATTTCATGTAATATACTTTTTCTTCTAAAAGACTACTGATTTTTTCTTATAATTCTTTAATAAGATGCATTTAATTATAAATGAATTTCAATATAGAGCCTGGTATGCTGATTGGGCACAGTTTTGAGTGATGGCTATGTCTGAAAAGGTTAGAAATACTTCTGATTCAAGTGCTTCAACTATTCTTCACTTATTGATAATAAGGGAACACAGATGGGCTTAAATATTACTTGTAGGGTGCACTATATGTTCACTGTATAGATGCCTAATTTGTAAAGCTTAATTGCAATATAGAATACATAACTATTTGTTTATTTGGGATCACCAAATAATACCTATTCAGAGAAGCATTTCATTAGCTTGCTTGGCTCTGCTTTGAGAACAGGATTGGTGCCAGATGTGGACACAAAGGAGAGAAACAGAAATAAATTAAGAGAATTCTTGGCTACTCCAGCCTCATCAGTTAAGCCTGAGGATATTTACTTACTGTGCTTTTAATTTTTAATGTGTATTTTACACAGTTTTCTGATCCTATATAAGCCTTCTTGCATCTATAGAATTTGTTGTTCAGTCATTTTAGTCATGTCTGACTCTTTGTGACCCCGTCTGGGGTTTTCTTTGCACAGAGAATGAAATGGTTTATCATTTCTTTCTCCAGCCCATTTTATAGATAGGGAAACTGAGGTAAGCAGGGGTAAGTGACTTGATTAGGATAACACAGCTAATAAGTACCTGAGGCCAGATTTAAACTCAGGGCTTCCTGATTGTAGACATGATATTCTATCCACTGTGCTACCTAGCTACCTCATATACACAATGCAGATATAATACTCATTCAAATTCTCACAAATACTGTGAGAAGGTATTGGGCTATGACTTGCAAATAGTGAATATTTTGAAAAGATACTTGGGCAATTACAGCTTACTCTGCAGAAACTCTGAAATCACTTCTATTTCTTGAGAGTCTTTTTGCTCCTTCAAAATGGAAAGATCATGCAGAGGGAGGGAGAAACTATGAATCTCACAAAAATATCTCTTCCACACAGTTGTATTCAGTTCCTCATTGTGAACATTTCACTTGAAAAGCTCCATTTATTTATGACTTGAAATATGCAGCCAGATCATTCTTTTTAAAAATATGAACTAAGTTGAAAACCCTTTATTCTTTTTAATCTGAGGCCTATATTTCTTTTCATTCAGGACAGTGATTTCTTCATGTTTAACACTGTTGAAATAAATCTTACTATAATTCTAAAACTTCTAAAATATATAGTCAGAACACATCTCTAAGACTTTGTTTCAGAAAAATTTGGGAGGTAACAAGGAAACATTTTTTTAAGCTCATCCTGTGTACAATCACTGTTCTAAGAATTTTGGAAACATTATCTAATTTGATACAACAACCCTGGAAACTGAATGCAATTATTTCATCCCCATTTTACACTTGTCAGAAATGACACAAATAAGTTAAATAAGGTCCCAGAATAAACTAGTGGATGTCTAAGAATGGAAGGAGCTCGGGCATTTCTAACTCCAGACCCAGTGCTCGATTCACTGGATTAGCTCAAGGAAGTTTCTCATGGGATACTATTCTCATGGGACTCAGGGGACACTATTCTCCCTAAATTATTTATACAATGAACAAAGAAGAATGCTACCTGAACATTTTTTTTCAAATGACCCAGCTATATAAATGACTGTAGAATATTTTCACCTGAGAATTTGCCATTCAAAAGTTTATTATGTAGTCTGAATATTGATGTTTTCCCTCTATATGTACATGACATTTTCCATGGAAAAATAAATTCAGAAGTATGAGAATTCTAAATTCTTGATCCTTGAACCAGTTGATGATTATATGTGTAAGAATTTATTCTATAGCCTGCTGGTTCTTTTAACTGACCTATTTGGTTGATCTTTGCTGCCATCCAAAAAAAAAAAAAAAAAAGAATAACTAGTTAGAAAGAGTTAATGTTTGTATAGAAAATACAAACATGAATATGTTTTAGGACATAAATGATGTAGATAATTTAGATATATACACAAATAATTTTAAAATTTATTGCTAATCCCTTGAAAACTAAAAATAAAATACAAGTACAAAAAAAGGCACAGACTTTAAATATATAAGCTTTCAAGTTATGTTGAGACTTCATAAATATCCAAGTTCTACAATGTAGATGAGGAGGAGGATGATTACACCCTGTAATATCTTTTTAAAGTAGTTAATGGTAGATAATGAGAAGTATCAACATTTCATTAAATGAGAAGCCATAAGTTTTATTGGTATTATACTGAGGTAAAAAATATAGTGGTCTTTTATTTCAGCAAAAAGCCTAGGCTCCTGATAAGCAAAATATGGAATTTTCCCAAAGCAATCTACCCTACTCTTCCATTTAATTCTAGGTTCAGCTCCCTGGTTATCTGCAATGTCTTTCCAATAGAGAGTTGTTAAAGGAAAAGTTCTGTAGGCTGATCAATCAATTGCATAGTCTATTTGTAATAATGGGAATTGCCCATCCCTGTTAGATTTTCCTTTATGGATTGTAAGAACAAATTCTTTTTATAATCACATGTCTAATAGAGGAGGTTCTACAATGTGACAAAGCTTGATGTAATCAGTACAAAACCATCCACAAAAAAAAGAGTATGCAGAAGTCATTTTCATTCCAATTCTGTGCTAGACATCTTCCATGGCAGTGGTGAACCTCTTTGGCAAGTGTGTACATCCCTATTTTATGCGTGGTTTAATATTAATAGTCATAGGTCAAAGAAATAAAAGAGAATCAGTAAAATATACACGAAATGGATCTTAAAGAAATTAAGAAAGGGTCACAATTTATCTTAGTTCTTCATTTTTAAAATGATGAGTTTGAATTACAGAGCAACTAAGGTCACTTCCAAACCTAAAGCTATGATGTATGGTGCTATAGATTAATGAACTCATTACATGCAGATAACTGATTCAGAGAAAAACTTTAGTATTTGACGTCTATTAGAAGATAATCAATTTTATTTTCTCTTCTTACATTTCAGTTCTCATTATATCTAAATAATCCTGATACTCATTCAAAAAAGGAAACCTATTGATTTGAGGTCATTGACTATTTTGCTCCCTTTTTTATTCTTTTATCCTTAGTCCCTAGACAAGTATCTAGGAGATAATAGGCACTTAACATTTTTAATTAATTATTTCAGCAACCTCCCCAATTCTTTCAATTGATATCTGAAAAGATCAAATCTTATGTTGATTTAATTTGGAATGAAATGATTTTAGTAAGTTTTCTGAAGAATTTTGTTTTCTAAATTTTTCTATATCACTGCAACAGAAGAAATTAAAGGGGGCTGCAAAAGATGAGAATTTATATTGCACTTTTCTTTGCTGTAAAGGAAATCATGAGAAATAAACAAGTGACAACAATAAAAACAACAAAATTTACTATTGAGTGGCTAATGTAGCCTTAATCAGCCTGTTCATACTGAGAGAGATTATTCCTTGGAAAATCAACAGTATCTATAATGATAACTATCTTTGCAGACCTTATAACTCCATAGAACCTCTTTTACATTTCAGGCACTCAGATTCCAGGATTTCCTACCACCATTACCATCACACACATAAACATACACACATACACACACACACACACACACACACACACACACACTATAATCAGTCATCCAAATAGCAATCATGAAGTGGAGCTGGCCATACTCATGGGATACTATCCTCCCTGAATAGTTTATACTATGAACAAGCAAGAATGCCACTTATACATTTTTTTTTTTCAAATGACCTAGATATATAAATGACTGTAAAATATTTTCACCTGAGAATTTGTCATCCAAAAGTTTCCTATGTAGCCTGAATATTGATGTTTTCCCTCTATATGTACATGACATTGTCCATGGGAAAATAAGAAATATGAGAATTCTAAATTATAAAGATGTAATCCTTATACCACTTGACCGTTGAACCAGTTGATGACTATATGTATAAGCTTATATTCAGTAGCCTCCTGGTTCTTTTGACTGAGGTATTTGGTTGATCTTTGCTGCAATCCTAAAAACTAACCATCAGTGGCCAGCAGGAAAAAATGTACATTTATTCATAGATGGATTCAGAAAAAATCACACTGACAACATTTTTATTCTGTTAATTCATATTTAATATCAAAAAGGGAAAAAATTCCAGGATAAAAAGTGATTGAATATAATTATTTTAAAATTATTTTACATTATTATTTATTCATTTTTTTTCAGTTCACTATCAACTTCATTTATTGCATAAAAAATAAAACAATTCTATCTGTGGTTTGAAGTTTTCAACAGATCTCTTCATTTATGACAGGCTTTAAAATAATCTAAACAATGTAAACAAATAAAAGTTTGCAATCTTGTCATATGAACAACATGGATATTAACCCAAAAAATCTTTAAGCTGTTCAAATTAATTTGCTAAGTAAAAAAAAGAAATATATAGAAAAGGCAGGATGATGCAGTTTTTTTTTTCCCCAGGGAAGTACACCTGGTGCAACATTCATGCAAAGCTAACACAAGACACATCAGGAATATTAGACTCTCCAAGTACCAGATTTTTTCATTCCTGGATTCTCATGTATCAGGTCTGCCTGAGAATGGCATTCCAAAATTGATGAGCCAAAACTAAATAGCTGAAGTGTACAGATGTTAAACTGGGCAAGTACCATGCAGTGATTCTGAATGTTAATGTGAAGAGAGACTGTATCTTGATCTAAAACTATACAAATAAAACTGAGGTGTATAGTCTGCTGTTAATCCATTTAATCAAAATAAATGCAATAGGCAAAAAAATCAAATAAATTTTAAAAGGGAATGAAATTGTAAGTATATGCTACAAAATGCTATTGTTTGTAACTCCCATTGAAAGGATGGTTTGATATACATGTTCTATATTCTGGTGAATAGAGTCAAGGCTACCTTTTAATTCCTTGAAGGAAATATCCCAAATCAGCCCAAGACTAAGTTGAGGTTTTTGCAATGCTGATACCATATACAAAAACAGAAACAACAAGAATGGTAACAAATAACCTTAGGGTAAAAATAAAAGGAGACTTTTACTCTGCCAAATAACCTGCTTGCTATAGTGAAATGAGAACAACAGTTCATGAGCAGGGCTCCCTTCAAGTTGTTAAAATTATAAGAAGACAATAATGTTACAGAAAATTGAACGCATACCAATAAAGTTAACCATAGAGTCAAATAAAGCTTAAATTTCCCTGTCCTTTCTTTAAATATTTCAAAAATCATTTTTAGAGTAATTAGATAAAAAAATTAGAAAAAGAATGTTAAAGGTTAAAGGAGAAAGATCATCTACATCTCTACTTTGCTTCAGACAAGACTTTTCAATAAATACATTTTAATTCTATCAATTTTAATGTAGAAAATATAGACTGACTGAAACAAGGATGACTGATGGGGGTGTTTTTCAATGGGAAGTACAATGTCAAATGCATATATAAGCATTAATGATAATCATGTGAGAAATATATGCTTTCAATGAAATGTGCAATTGTCCTTTGTAAGCTTTCAGTGTCCCTTAAGGATATTGAAGAAAAAGTTAAATTATACCACTTGGAAAAAGGGTGATGAGATGAAAGAGGGAAGGACTATTTGGCAAGAATAATCAAAAGGAGAAATAATTTGAAGGGGCTTTTTTAATGGGGAGGAGTCCCATAACCAAAAGCCAAGAAATATTTTAATAAGAAATTACTCAAAGTTTGAATTGGAAACAGAATGGTCTTTGGATGAGATAAGTATAAAGTGGCATCTACACCTACAAAGTGGTATCTACATTTATTTTGGAATGATATTTCATCTTATATTGGAAAGGAGAAAAAGTTTCAAACTCTATAAATTCTATTTCATATGTAATTTGATTAAAATTATCATTAGATGACACTAGATTGAAGAATAAGAGTGTAAAGTGTAAGAATAAAGTTTAAGAAAACTAGAGAGAAAAAAGAAAGCTTAATTATGAAGGACTTTGAATGCCAAAAAAAATTTTATAATTCATTCTTATTCAACTAACTAAATTCAACTAATGGAGTTGATTGAATGGTGGGTGATGTGATTGGACCTGCCTTTTATCAAAATCACTTTGGTGGTTGAGGGGAGAATGGATTAGAATGAGGAAAGATTTGAATTAGCTCAAATCTCAGTTTCTTCAAGAGATCTAAGGCTTCTACTTCTATCTTTCCTAATTGTAATGCCTGACTCCTGTTATTACCTCATACTGAACTATTTATAGCCTGTCTGTATTTAATTGTTTGCAAGTTTTCTCCCTTTTAGAATTTGAGTTATTTGAAGTTCCATTTTTTTTTTACTTTTCTTGTTTTCCTCATTGTTTTGTATGTCTGCTTTATTATCCAAAATAAATCAACAATTATCATTCAGTCAACTCACATTTAGTAAGTACTCACTATGTTTTAGGTACAGGGCTAAGTACTAGAGAATTAACATAAATGGTAGAAATTCCAGTAGCCTAATGTAAGAGACAATATACAAACAACTTTGAACAAATACAGTATAGAAGATAAATTAAAGTTAATCTCAGAGGAAAGACATTAAAATCAAGGAGTCCTGAAAAAGGCTACTTGAAGAAGGTCAGCCATTATTTGGAACTTAAAGGAATCCAGGGAATCTATAAAGCAGAGAAGAGAAAGAATTCCAGAAATGGGAGACAGCCAGCAAAAAATCTTGGAGTCAGAAGATGAAATATCATTTATCAGAAAAAATAAGAAAATCAGTGTTAGTAGATCACAGAGTCCATAAGGGAAATAAGATGTAAGCCAACTAGAAAGATAGGTAGGAATCATTTTATGAAAGGCTTTCAAAGCCAAATAGAGTGTTTTATATTTGATTTATATTTGATTTTGTATTTGATTTGTATTTGATTTCTGGATTTAATAAGGAGTCAGTCGAGTTTATTGAATCAGGGTTAAGAGGAGATGTGATATGGTCAGGCCTGAACTTTGGGATGATCAATTTTATATAGATGTATTGTAGTGGGGAGAAATTTGAGGCAGGGCAATCAGCCTGCAGCACATTGCAATAATCCAAGCATGAGGTATTGGAGCATATTTTAAGTGAATGGCAGTGTCAGAGGAGAGAAGGGATCAATGTCTATGGTACAACTAGTTCATTATATTTAATAAACATTTGGAGATTAAAAATAATTTTTAAATGGTTTATAAAATATACAGTTTATATGACATATATAGTACATATGGTTTACATAAATCATATGTAAATGGTCAAATAATATGAAAAAAGAATTTTTCAAAAAACCACAAATTATTAATGACAATATCAAAGAATGTTCCAAATTACTATTGATAAAATAAATGCCAACCAAGATAGCCTTAGTTTCACTTAATTATCAAAAAATTGGAAAAGATGACAAAGACTCTATTAGTCATTATTGAATAAATTATGGAAAGATAGTTACATTAATACATTGTTGGTGAACCTGTGAAATAGACATGCATTTTTGAAAGTAAAAGTAAGTAAAGTGAATAAGATATTTTTTATCTTTTTACCCAAAATTCCAAGTTTTGGAATATGCTATAAGAAAGATTTTTTCAATTAAAAAATGTCCCTATGTACACTAAAATTTAGAGCAACACTTTATGTGGTGGCCAAGAGCTAAGTAAATACTCATCAAATGAAAAATAATCAAATAGATTAATAATAAATATGCAAAAATAATAAATCCTACAATAAATGATGGATATCACAAATACAGAGAAAGATGAAAAATCTCCCTGGAATTTATGTAAATCTAAATAAGTAGAGTTGGAAAGAAAAGTGGAACAAACATTCACACAACAACTAAAATGAATGTCGGGATGTTTAAAAGACCAAACTTTGCCCAAAACTAAAAGATATGAGAATGTATTATTCCTATTTTATAGATATGGGAAAGCCAGATGTGGAAGACAGGATATACTTTCAGATCTTTTTTTTTCAATGTATCAATTAGTTTTACTGAAACTTTTTCTTCTTCCTCTATTTTATTTCTATTTTTTGGTATTTGTAAAAAGGAATAAAAGGGGAAATATAAAAATATAAAGTTATCTATAAAGGCCTTATTTTTTTTCCACTCCACAGATCCTGTTTTCTATCTTGTAATGTGTATAGGGCTGGCCGTGGCTTACCACAGATTGTTGCTATGATTTTGTGCAAGAGTAATAAAGTTGAAATATTTAGGTTAGGCAGAGACTTGACCCCAGTGTACTATACAGCAGTGATACATTGCCAACTGAAATGACTCTTGGACCTTCTTTTCCCTCTGTCATTATAAGGTTATTTTACTAAGAAAAATGTGTTGAAATATTTCTCATTATACTTCTACTCTGTCCAGTTCCCTGAACTATGCAACATACATCATAGTATTTCTAAATCACAAGGGGTCTTTTGTGAGATTGTATTCCTTAACCTCTTTAGACATATATACAAAAAGTCCCATTAATATACCCATTACAAATCAATATTTAGCATCTTCAAATCAATATTCCCTGTATTTGTCAAACAGTATGGAGAAAAATCAAGTGAAACTGTACCAAGTACTAAGACACTAGATTTGTTGTGGATTTGATATATGATACGCATATCGTATTAAGTTAAAAAACACCTAACCTTGTTACCCTGGTTACAGAACTCATGTTTTTCAGTAAAAATCAACCAGCCATAAATGAAATGGCAGGCAGTATGGTTCACAAGCATATAAATATGATTGACATAAGCACTGTACATCCTGCAAAAAACACATTAATTATGCAAACAAATGCATAACACAAAACACAACTTAACAAACTTAAACCCTGCATTCCTTCAGTGAAGGGATTCATTTCTAATAGACACGGCTTGCAAAACAAAATATTTCATCAATGTACAGTGGAGATACATAAGAACTCTCTGATATGTAACTGGTTTAACAATGACTATATGGAAATATTAAATATATCTATTTTTCAAGTGAAGATGACATATACTTTTTAATTATAGAGACTTTTTAGTATGATTGTTTTCAATTTGTTCTACTGTTAGATAATTGATCAATAACTAGTTATATGTTCATTATGGTTTTTCAGAACCCATTTGCAGTGGTTTTAGTGCTATGATAAATGCTGATGAGAGATTTTCCTTAATGACTAATCACAAAGGATTAATTTAAATAGAATTAAGATTTGGGGTATTTAAAATTGGTTCTTCCCCCACAGCAGGAAAACTGTAACTCATCCATCTCTCAAATTTGGCAGTAACTTAAAAACATAAAATCTAAGCAATATCGGTTTTTAATACCATAATGAGGTAAGATTGTCTATGATAATTCAGATGACCATATAATTAAAATATCACCATGATGTGCAGTAAAATAGCATGCATACATATTTGATTTGGAACATTGTGGCCTTTTCACACAATGCTATATTTTTAAATACCAACAATAATATAATTATTTTTTTGAGATGATTCACTCAATTGGGCAGAATACTAGTTGTTTCTGCTTGAGGAAACCCATATCAATACTAGAGGCAATCTGTTTTCACAATTAAGTCAGATTTCCCTGATAGATCATAATAATAATTTGAAACACAATTTGGTATGAGACTTAAAAAAAAGTATCAGGAATTTTTCCTGATAGCACATATATTGACTAAATTCACCACATAATAGAATTCTTTCACCAGAAGTTTATATTTTGTTTCAAACACTGCATCCATATAGTAAATACCAAATCTACCATTGAACTGTATTTTAAACAGATTTAATATTTTGTGAAAGATTTCTAGTCTATTTTCATTTGGTTTAAGCTTGTCCTTTTCACATAGAACTTGCTGAAAAAAAGAGAGGTGCTTCTCTAATTCAGTATGGAAGTTTTTTTTTCAATGTGGGCACATAGCCCAGCTTGCTATGATCATGCAAACATTAAGAATTATTTACAAATATTTCTTTATTTCTATAATTTATTACTTTGTGATAACATGATAAATTATTTGATTTGGGAATAACTATAAACTATTTTAAATTTATAAGCATATATTAAAATACATATATTAAAAGGTAAAAACCAGGGCTTCTTCATCACAGTAGTCAATACTCCTAGTATATGTCACTGTTTTATGTTTACAGAAGGTTATTGAACAACATTTGCTTCTATTGTATTTTTCATGGTCTCATGATCTCAAGAATGAATTTAGGGTATTAGAAAACAACTCTTTAAGTAATGTTTCACTCTGCAGAATCAAATCCTTTTTTAGAAATAAAGAGTAAAAAGAAGTGGGATCTTTTAGTCAAATGTATTATGGTAAAGATGTTCCATTTTTGAATATAGCATGAGTAAACTTTCTTGGTTTCTATTAATAAAATGATCAAATATATCCAATTGTATTTGTATAGATAAGCTTCATAAAGATTTTGTATAAATGAGAAAGTATGTAATTTAGTAGTAGTTATTATTTTCTGGATTATCTTTTTTACTATTAATGAGATTCAAGTTATTTTATACCTTTTTTTCATTTTTTATATATATACATATATGTAGATAGACACCAATACATATTTCCTGTCATATATACACATATAAGCACATATATTTTCATTATATGAGTGTATATATATGTATAAATATACACACATATACATATTATATATATTTATAGATGTAAATATTTAGTCATTTCAATTGTGCCTAACTTTAAAATTCCATTTGGAGCCTGTGGGGATTTTTTGGCAAAGATATGGAAGTAATTTGTCATTTTCAAAACCAACTCATTTTAACAAATGAGGAAACTGAGGTAAACAGCATTAATTAATTTGCCCAGGATCACACAGCTGGTAAGTTTCTCAATACTTTTTTGTAAGGTGATCATCCAATGGCAACATACAATGGAGCTGTCCAAAGCGGCCAGGATTCCGTTCTGGAGCAATCTTAAGTTGGGCCTGGTAAAATATATTTTTAAAAAATTAAAACCAACCCAAATCATTAATGCCTAAACTGAACAACAATTGGGTCTCTGAAATGACACAGAACCATTAACACTCATCCCTAGTGGTAGCATTCATGACGTCACTAAAAGCAAATCTGTTCTCATTTGCTGACCCATTAACACATTTCACAGTAACACATATGAACACTGAAAAGTAAAGAATGAGCAGCCTGTAAGTGAGCAACTCCTTTCAGTCTTTGCCATCCTTAAATGTTCTTTCCCATCCCTTGTCTGCTATGTAACCTTCAGCTTTGAATGGTCTGCAGAGCAGCAAGTGTTTGGGGAGTTTTCCTGGTTCTGTTCCTTGAGTAGATAGGATTCTTGTGTAAATAACACAAAACAGCAGTGGTTATGCACTGTGGTGTTAAAAGTAGTCTCTTCTGCTCTCATCACTGATGAAAGAAGGGTTATACTGTCCAGGAAAGATGCAAGAATGCCGAGATCCTGGCAAGCCAGTGTAGGTAGGGTACAGACCATTTCGTTCAAGTTCTGGATTCCTGATGTTTGTAGGAGAATAATAGACATCGGTCATCTGGAGGAGGTTCTTAGTACTTCCATTTTCATGCATTTCAATGGCCTCTCGGCCCCATTCCTGTGATCGAGGGTTCTTGGGGTACTCAGCGTATGGGGACATTTGGAAATCACCACTTTTGAAGATGAGTTTGCTTATGTCATTTTTATTCTTTCGGCAGCAGGTAACAATCAATGCGATTCCTAGGATGAGAAGGAGTCCACCTCCAGCAGCTGCAATCACTACAGTGATAAGCTGATAAGGGTTTCCCCAGTTGAGACCACCAAGACCAAATGGGCAACTCATGCAGGTTTCATTTTCAAGTCTGTATCCATCTTCACAAGCTCTGCAGGAATGATCCATCTTGTTAAACTGGAAGTACCCAGCCTTGCACTGACATAGGGCAATGCCTTCCAAATCGGTGCAGGTGGAGGTCTCTTTGTCACATTCCGGACTTTTCTTTTTACATAAACTACCAATTGTAAAGAGTCCTCCCAAAGTCTTCAAGAATTGGCAGGTTTCCACAGGGGCTGTACAGGTGCTGACGTATTTCTGTACTCTTTCTGCCAAATCAATTACCGTCACATCGGATGCCAAGGAAAAGGTGGTCTGCAGTGAGACAACCACGGTGCTAGAATCCCTGACAGCTTGAACAGTGGATCTAACATAACCAGGTAATGTTGAAAGAGACATGTTTAACATTTTGATGATCTTGTCTTCAACTTGACGCAGTTCTGAATGCTTTTCAACAGTGGCATTAGCAAAAGTTTTTCTTAACTTAGTTTCTGTCACAAATGTTCTAACCAAATTACAGACTCCTTTTTCTAATTGGTGCCCAATGGGACATCTGCAAATGAAGGATTCCTGGGTATTGTTGCAAATGGCCAGAGGTGGGCAGGGGTTTGAGAGGCACTCATTCACATCTATGCTGCAGTCATCACCTTGCCATGAAGAGGAACAGACACAGCGATATCCATGACCAGTGGAATCCACAATGCACTTCCCATCATGAAGACAAGGATTTGTGGCACATCTGTTGACTGTTGTTGAGGGTGATGTCATCATTGGTCTCACGCTGCTGAGGGGAACTACAGTAGTTGGCTTAAGAGTCAAAGGTGTAAAAGTAGAAGCCTTTGTAATTTGAGGGGAAAGAGATGATACTGTGGGAAAATGGACAATGAGAGTATCTCCTCCTGTTGAACTCAGTTCTTGCACAGGTGTGAATATACCAGTGATAGGGATCACTTTGGTGGTAGCCTCTGTCTCCATTCTGCTGGTTTCAGAGGTAACAGAACCTTCTATGATTCTCTGAGACATAGTCCTGGGTCCAATAGGCAGGATGGTTTCCTTGGTTGTTGCTTTCACAGTTGTAAGAACACTTATTGGAGGTGGGAGATCAGTTGAAATTGTTGAAGGCAAGCTGGTAAGTTTCTAAGGCCAAATTTGAATTTATCTTCCTGATCATAAACCCAGTAATCTATACGCTATATCATCTAGCTGTGTACACACATACACTTATACATGTGTGTACACACACACACACACACACACACACACACACACCATGATACACCAGGTTTATTATCAGAGTGCCATTTTCATATTTACTTTGGATATTTAACTCAAAGAGCAATGTCATATGTCAGCTTTTGCCTTCTGAGTTCAAATTAATTGCATGTGTTAGTGATTTTAAGGTAAGATTTACTCCAAGAGAATATAGGGATATAGGTAAAAAGAGACAGTAGGAAAGAAAATAGTGAGTAAAAATAAGATGGAGGAAAATCCGTAAATAGTAATTATAACTTTGAATATGAATGGGATTTTTGTACAGCTCTCTTTGTGATATCAAAGAACTGGAAATTGCAGGGATCCCCATCAATTGGAGAATGACTGAACAATGTATATGTTTCTTTTTTTCTTTTCTTTTCTTTTTTTTTTTTTTTGTTAAGGCAATTGAGGTTAAGTGACTTGCCCGGGGTCACACAGCTAGGGAATGTTAAGTGTCTGAGAGCAGATTTGAACTCAGGTCCTTCTGACTTCAGGGCTGATGCTCTAACCACTACGCCCCCTAGCTGCCCCGTTGTATATGCTTCTGATGGAATAATATTGTGCTATAAGAAGTGAGGAACTCAATGCATGGAAAGACTTCCATGCAATAATGAAGAGCAAAGTGAGGAGGACCTAGAGAATATTGTATATATTAATAGAAATACTGTTCTAAGAACAGCATTAAGTGACTATATAATTTTGTCTGTTATAAATACATAAATTAAAAATAAAGGAAGTAAGACACTATCTTCATCCAGAGAAACAATTGATAAATAGAAGTATGTGTAGAATAATTTTACATACATACACACACATATCTGTGTCTAATAGTAGCTATCTGTGTGAGAGAAAAAAAGAGGAAAAATAAATTTACATAGTAACTTTGTATATTTGAAGGAATAGAAAGTTGTACATAGTAGATTTGCAGTTATATGTACAATCATCTTTTTTATTGTACTCATGTTCAGCTTGTTCTGTGAATTGAAAATAAAATAAATTTTAAAAAAATAATAAAGGTGGACTTTCCATAGGTTGTGTAATGTCATTCTGCAGCAAATAAATAAATCCTTTACCCTGGAGTCCAAATAAACTCTTGTGCATGATGTTTTGGGAACGTTTGGCAGGTTTCACATTGGCTGAAGGCTAATGGATACATATGCCAAGAGACTTCCTTTTTTTATTTAGAAGCAAGCAAAATAGACCAGAGATGTGACATGCTCTTGGCAGTCTCAAGGGCCCACATATATGAAATGGTAAGATCACTGCTTTATCCAAAATCAAGATTCTTGATGAGTTTGTGGGTTTATTGAAAATAGTACTTATTAGAAACTTTGGTCATCATACTGGTTTATCTGTGGACAATGGTTAGAATTTAAGAAATTAAATTTGATGTCAGATATCTGTGAATGGAAGCCAGTGATGGAAACTCACTCTACACCATGTTTTTATTAAAGCTTTTTTCCTGAGGTTTGTTCATAAAGTTCATTCTATTGCTATTCTACAATAACAACAACAACAATAACAAAATCTGGAAAAAAAAGGCATTAATTTCATAGTACTACAGAATTTGCAAGAACACTCATGAATTGTAGTTAGAAGAAAATGGAAGTGAATCCAGTTGTATATTGCTGATAATAGGAGTATGCAATGTTTTCTCACAAGGGCCATGGCCATGTTATTGAGTTCACCAAAAGTTCTTCCTGGGTATAATGGTTTTGTCTTATGGAAATTGCTAGAAAACTGTTTTGAGAATACATAGTGAGGTGTTTTAATGTGCTTTGGCCCATTATTACTATGTCCCCAAGAAATTTTGATTGCTGTACATACATAAAATTAGAAGGGAGGCACAGCAAGAATTTAACTCTCTGAGAGCAAAAAAACAAGAGTAATATTTTGGAAAAGTGTCTTTTTCTCCCTATTTCCACTCCCCAAAACAAGGTTACAAAATAGAAGAGGAGAATCCAGGATCATTTAACACAAATTACAAAGATTGGTTTTTATGTTTTTTGTTTTGTTTTGTTTTGTTTTTTTTAATTGTACTTTTTAGATCCCTGGCTGAAATAGCATGAAGATTAGGGGAGTTAAAAGCAATCAAAGGGTCATTGCACTTCTGAATTGATAAGATCCTCACTATTTAAGACTGACATTATCATGACTTGGGATAAACCTCTATGAGCAATATAAGAGGCATGGGGAGCCACTAACAGCCCAAATTGCTATCAGGTCTGACTTCATCATGAATTTTTAATTATCAATATTCTCATATGATAAAAGTATAATTAGCACTATTGTATGCTGAAAATGTTCATTCCTGCCTAATAACCTGATCAGGAACTTTAGGCCCTTCAGGGCAAAATTAAGTTGCTTGCTGGAGAAGTTTTCAATTATCATCACAAAGGGAAAATACTCATTTGTCTTAAGAAGAAAATGACTCATGCTACCAGAATCAATTTCTAAGATATTAATATCATTAAAATTCATGGCATTATGTTCTGGGAAATTACCAATAGATATACTAAGATTTTTCTCCTTTGGTTTATAAATTAACATGGAAAATCTAGTGGCATTCAATCTTTATCCAACCACTATAACTATACATTTGATCACTGCAAGATATACTCCTTGTTCAATGTATGTTAGACATCTACCTCTGGGCTTTGGGATCTGCTAAACTATGTCAGCTTCTTAAGGAGAATGAATTCTTCTTTGGAACAGATAAGGTAGATATTGGCATTGGGCCCAGGACTTTCTCCTTCACTACTCTCAAAGTCTCAGTTGATAAGTAAACCTCAATTTGAGGCAAAAAATTCCCTTGACTTTCTTGGTCCCTGAGCCTACTTGTTTCCTTGAGTTCTCATTATACTTTACCTTGGTCCTGATTACTTTCTTTTTCATTAACATTTTAACTTGATACCTAATTCTGGTATCCCTCACAGCACATAAAATTAGAGCTGAAAGGGTCCTTGGGGGCCATTAAGTCCAACCATATCATTTTATAGATGAGGAAACTGAGGACCAGAGTATTTAAGTGACTTACTCAGGATCACAAGGCTAATATTCAAAAAATCTTTGAATCTTGGTATTCCTGACTTGGAACCTACCCAATGATGCTTCTCCAAAAAAAGATTGGGTATTTTGAGTTTAAGGAAATATATTCATATGTAAGATGAAGTAAAATATAAATTCAAAAGTAACATGTGCTGATAATAGAATCAAAAATTCTTCTTTTACTTTTTTTACTCTGTACAAAGTAACTCTAAAAAGTTTTGAGCTATTCTTGTTAGATAGAGTTCTCTGGGCCCTGTTCTGTGAACATTTCCAAGAAAGAAGACTATTTCCTAGACCATCTTCATAGTATACAGCTCTTTCACAACAACTTATCTTCCAGAAAAGCATGAACCAATATGAAATACATATCACTTGAATGGTCTTGACAACTTATTATTTTATAAATGTAAGTCTTTCAAGAAATCATGAAACCTCATGATTGTGGGTCATCTTTTGGTGATTCATTCACTTTCCTAGTAACTACTAAAAGATTTTATTTCTTTTCTCAACATTAAGGATGAGGAGCTGGAGTAGACTGAGAACAATAAGAATTATAATAAAAATAGCTCACATTTTACTTTATTTCATTTAATCTTCACTAAAAACTTTAAGGCAGACAATTCCAATCCTATAACAAGGTATCTAGTTTTGTTTTGTTTTGTTTTGTTTTGTTTCTTTAATGTGTGCACTTTTATTTGAACTGGTCTTAAGTTAGTGTACAGGTAAAGCTCCTCCCCTCCCCCAAGTACTGGCACCAATCTCAAAACTCGGGGGGGGGGGAGATTGTAAAAGTCTGCATTCACATATCTATGTTGGGGGCAGGGAGGGAATTTAGGGGGCCATTCTTTATGGCTCTGACAAAAAAAAGGATCAAGTATTAAGGCGGAGGATACAAAAAGGTTTTTTTTTTGTTTGTTTGTTTTAAAGGATTACATAATTTACATGTAAAGCAATACTAGTACCTTCCTTCCTCCCCCCCTTCCCCGTCTGGATTTTTTGTTAAGTAGCTCCTTTGCTCTGTGTGTAAGAGCAGGACAGCCTTCATAGAGGCAAGTAACTCTGTAACAATGCATTATACAATATTTAGAATGACTTAAAGAAAAAAAAACAACAACAACAACAAAAAAAACAAATGTACGATCAGAGTCCTGAAGACGCACTGTAGAACTTTGGGGATGTTTGCCTCCAACATACTTAGACTGCTCATCACCTTCACTGTTCCAGTTTTTAAATCCTGACTCAAGCGCCAAAAAAAAATAAAATAAAATAAAATAAAACAAAAAACAAAACAAAACAAAACAACAACAACAACAACAACAACAAAAAAAGCCATGCCAATCTCATCTCTTTTGGGCAATTATCATGTCACACCCTTTGGGAAAAAAAAAAACAACTAAAAAACAAACAAACAAACAAACAGTCCATTTAGAAGCATTTGCGGTGGACAATGGAGGGCCCAGATTCATCATACTCCTGCTTGCTGATCCACATCTGCTGGAAGGTGGAAAGAGAGGCCAGGATGGAGCCTCCAATCCAGACAGAGTATTTGCACTCAGGTGGGGCAATGATCTTGATTTTCATTGTGCTGGGGGCTAGGGCTGTAATCTCCTTTTGCATCCTGTCAGCAATGCCTGGGTACATGGTGGTACCACCAGACAATACGGTATTACCATAAAGATCCTTACGGATGTCAACATCACACTTCATGATGGAATTGAAGGTAGTTTCATGGATTCCAGGATTCCATACCTAAGAAAGATGGTTGGAAGTGAGCTTCTGGGCATCAGAACCGCTCATTGCCAATGGTGATAACCTGACCATCAGGAGGCTCATAGCTCTTTTCCAGAGAAGAGCTAGATGCAGCAGTGGCCATCTCCTGTTCGAAGTCTAGGGCGACATAACACAGCTTCTCCTTGATGTCACGTACAATTCCCTCTCAGCTGTAGTAGTGAAGCTGTACCCTCTCTCGGTCAGGATCTTCATGAGGTAGTCCGTCAGATCACGGCCAGCCAGATCCAGACGGAGGATGGCATGGGGAAGGACATAACCTTCGTGGATGGGCACAGTGTGGGTCACACCATCACCGGAGTCCATCACAATACCAGTGGTACGACCAGAGGCATACAGGGACAGCACAGCCTGGATGGCAATGTACATGGCTGGGGTGTTGAAGGTCTCAAACATAATCTAGGTCATCTTTTCTCTGTTGGCTTTAGGGTTCAAGGGAGCTTCTGTGAGCAGCATAGGGTGCTCCTCAGGGGCCACACGGAGCTCATTGTAGAAAGTGTGATGCCAGATCTTCTCCATGTCATCCCAGTAGGTGGCAATACCATGTTCAATGGGATACTTCAGGGTCAGAATACCTCTCTTGCTCTGGGCCTCATCCCCCACATAGCTGTCTTTCTGGCCCATGCCCACCATCACACCCTGATGTCTGGGGTGCCCAACAATGGAAGGGAACACAGCCCGAGGGGCATCGTCTCTGATGCCAGCTTTGGCAAAACCAGCTTTGCACATTCCAGAGCCATTGTCAACAACGAGAACAGCAATATCATCCATCATCCATGGCGAACTTTGAAGTGGCAAGTTTAAACCCTTAAGAGAGAGAGGAGGTGGTGCTGCACCTGGAGGCAGGGGGGAGGCAAGTGCACAGTGGGTGGAAGAGCTCACTGCTCAAGGTATCTAGTTGAACCCATTATATGAAGGATAGCAGAAACATAGAAATGAAATTATTTATTCAGGATCACACAAGTAGGCCATGTGTCTTCCAGAATCTAAGTCCTCTGAATCCAAATCTAAGCATCTTTTCACTTCCTAAGAGTCATGGATCATCTAATTAGTGAATATATGAGGTAGGATTTAAATACAAACTCTTTGACTTCAAGGATAAATTTTTCATTATTAGCCCATGTTGAATTTAACTTCCTCATATCAGTCATTTTTCCTCTTAACCAGAAAACAAAATAATTCATGGCAGCATTCAATTCACCCCCAGATTTTGCAAGAATAACTTTTTCCTTGAATGTCTTGAAAACTACAATAATTAAGTTTTTAAAAAATCCTAAGGATAAGGACATCCTAAGGACATCAATTCATCAGTAGTTGGAGGTTTCTCATAATCACATGTCCCATAAATTTAGGGAAAGATATAGAGATGATGAAGGAGAAGTTAGAGCAGGGCAGTTACTGCTGGAGCCAGCTATTACTAATACTGGGAAACCCTGATAAATTTTGAGTGTGAACTTCTACTCTTCAGAATTCACCAAAAAAAGAAATAAGCTTAATTTATTGTTCTGTTGATTGTCTAGACTGAAGAGAGGGATAAAAATAACGCAGATTAAAGCTAAGGGATATATTATAATGTATTTTTGAGAGACAAGCATTTTCCATCATACTTTAAAGCAAGGGTTCTTAACTTTTTTTTTTTAATACAACCATTTGACAGCTTGATAAAGGCTATGGATTCCTTCTTAGAATAATATTTTTAAATGTATAATATACATAAGTTTACAAAGGTAACTTTATATACTGAAATATAGATACATGTGTATGAATATATGTTTATATGAACAAACATATATATGCACATATACATACACACACACATATATATATATAAAGAGAAAGAGATTTCACGAACCATATTATATTATGAGAATATAAAAAAAGAAAAGAAAAAAAAAGAATTGAAAGGAAAAGAGAACAGAAAAAAATCTCCTTATTTCAAGTGAAGGAAGGACTGTAGAATGTGGTTAAACTATAATTTGCCCCAGATTCAGGCACGGACTCTAAGAGAACATTGGTAGCTTTTAGTTGCTGGTTGGGATATTTCTATCCCTGTTATTCTCATTCATTTGCTGAGCCAAATGAGGAATAATCCTGCTTGATGCTAAAATTGTTATTATTCCATAAATTTAAGTTACTCTGATTTGCACAAGGAAGAATACCACTATATCTTGTTAGGGTGCTGTATACATGGGGCACATTAGCAGACATATTTTAATTAATAGAATGAAATATGCATATTTTAATGTTAGAAAAATCTACTCTGCATGACACATTTATTTTTCACCAAGCCAACTTAAATATGCTACCTGAAAGGCCTTGCCTGCATATATGTTTATGATAAGTTAGTAATATGTTTAGGTAGGAGATAAATAAAAACTTTACCCCAGGGCTGAGCTTTCCTGATACTTGGATTCATTTGCATAGCAAACAGAAACAATATTGGTACTAAAATTATTACAAGGTATCAGAATTACATAATTCTGTGATGGTTCTATGACTGAGTTCCTCTAAAATAAGCATGAAAGAACAAGACTCTTAGATATTAAACAGTTAGACACATAGATTTTTTTTGGTCTTAAAATAAAAAAAAATCTCTTTATTAATAACCACAATGTACAGTTAAACAAACAAAAATACAAAAAAAAAAAAAAGAGAGAGAGAGAGAGAAATATGCTAAAGGGCATGAATTACCTAGATAATTACACTGGGGTGGGGACTGAGGGTAAAATTTGTAAGGGCAAGCTTTGTAAAGATCAATGCTGAGGAACTACCCATGCATATGTTGTGCAAATAAAAAGCTTTAATAAATAAATAAAACAAAACAAAAACAAACAAAAAAAAAATTTAGTACCTGGGTCAGACCCTAATTCTGGAAAGAAAAATCCATTTTAGCCAGGGCTCTGATAAGCAGACAGATTACTGCTTATAGGAAGAAAAAGCTGTTTAGGGTTGTTTACTAGGAAAAGCTCCTCCCCCTTTGATGACTGAATGTATTCAGAACATGCTAATGAACATATTTGAGGGAAAGCATAAGAGTTTTAAGTCAAAAGAGCTATAAAAAAGCATACATCGCTTTTGGAGGTTCTTCCTATCCTTGATCCTACCATTCCAGGCTGATGTAAGCAATGGTTCAGTAACATTGGATTCTCCAAGTCTCCATCAGTAAGGAATGTTGGAGTCAAGGAACAGATGAGCACTACCTTGTTAAGGTAGCCTGGATCTTTCATTCTTTTTTCAGGGATTCTTTTCATCATTCACTGATATTTAAAGTATTAGTACTTAAAGGAATGAATAGACCATGTTTTAGAGGTATTGAGTCATGAAAAGAAACCAAACTATGCTTTAGGCAAAACTATTAAGTAGACAAAGGTTTTTTTTTTTTTTTTTTTTTTTTTTTTTTTCCCAATTTCCCCTCCTTTTCATAATTTAGTCTAGGATATCCTAAAACACTAGGCTTGCCTTCCATGGCCCCAGTTTGAATCAAGTCATCAAGTTCATATGATAAAATATAGGGTGTTGGGAAGATATATATATATATATATATATATATTTTTTTGCTGAGGCAATTTTAGTTAAGTGACTTACCCAAGGTCACACAGCTAGGAAGTGTTAAGTGTCTGAGGTCACATTTGAACTCAGGTCCTCCTGACTTCAGAGCTGGTGCTCTAACCACTGCCCCAACTAGCTGCCTTGCAAAGATAATTTTAATGTAAGATCTGCACATTTGGATGAATATATAAAGGAATATTAATAGGAACATATGTACTCAGGAATCAAAATGAGTATTCATTTGAGATAAAGTTTTCTCTCTTGTACAAAGACACTTTCTATATAGAGATTTACCATACATATAGACAGACAGATACACACACACAGAGATATCATATATATAAGCATATATATATATATATATACACACAGTACATATGTACTCCTGTATATATGTGTTTATGTGTTTTTAAGAAGAAATTAAATTGCATTTAATTGGATTCTAGCTGCTTATATTTTAAGTACATTTCTTTCAACTTTGGTTTCTTTGACTTCCTTATTTGATACTGTTAGTATAGTTAAATGTTTTCATGCAAATCATTGAATTAACACCTCATAGAAATTAATGAGGTGATAGTTCACATTTCTGAATAATATGAACATGTATCCAGAGATTTTTTTTTTCCTTTTACAACATCAGTTTACCAGAGGAAAAGGTCTGCATTATAAAAGATATTTTCACAATGGAAATTTCAATACAGGACCAGTCCTACCCTAACTAAAAGCTACACAGGTGTGATAAAAAGTAGACTGAAAGCATTCCTGTTATCTTTTTTATAGCAATGCAATTAGAATTGTTCTAAGGACCTTCTAGAGTCAGGTATCTTTTAAGTGAATCAAGGCAAAATGTTTCCTCTGAGAAGTAACAATTATCTAGGTAACACATTAGCATTGATGAGTTTACCAGATTCAACTAATTGTTATACTCACTCACAAGACCCAGAGAGAATAGTGCTTTGATCAAAATGTTTAATGAGTGTGAAAGGGGGTAAGAATAGATTTTGATCTTGGCCAGTTTAATCCCTCCACCCAAAGCAAATAGACAAACAATGGTTTGGTTATGCATTGTACCATAATCCAGGCTGCTGAGCTATGGGAACAGAAAGACATAAAATGCTAGAGAATTCTTAAATCAAGTTCTCTCCTATTTTAAGATTGCTAGTTTGGGATTGTATTAAAAAAATAAAGCCCTTTAGATTACTGTTGTCATAATGCAGCTGTAAATTTGACTAGGCTCATAGGAATCAGAACAAGGAACTCAGGCGAGACTTTACAGAGTATTATAATTCTGGGAAACTTTGTTATCTGCGCTCTTCTGATGGAGGAAGAAGAATACAGAAGGAATCTGGAAAGCATGTAAGGAAGTACTCATAGAGGCATGGTAGGTAAAGTTAAGAAAATTCAGAATACAGTCTAGAGTGGAATAAAGACATGGCTAACTTGGCATCTTCCTTAAAAAACATTCTGGAAGAAGCCAGCCTTCCAAAAGAAGATCTGCAGAGGCTATTCCTTCAAGAACTATGACTGAAACAAATGGAAAAAAGGAAATACACATGCCTGGGTTGACCGTTGTTTTTATGAAAATGATATTTTATGCACTTTTCTGAACTTTTTGTACTTGTATGCAATTCTGAGCTTTCCCCCTTTTTAGCCATATCTATATTGATATCCATAAATCTCAATATAGACATATGTCAGTATTGATATGTATTAGACTAAACTCTATGACTTGTTAAAATGGAAGAAATCCCAGGGTCCAGAATCCAATCACAATTTACAGATCATACAATTCTATTTAACGCTTGAGATGGAACTTGCAAACTGGAATAGTGAGGCAAGGCCCATATCTGTTCAAAGAGGAGTTAGGTTGAGATACTACACTTTTCAAACAAAGAAAAGCAGGAAATTGGGCAGGTCTTAAAAAGAAATTAGGTTGGGAGCTCCATTCTCAAGGGGAGGGAATGATCCAGAAAATAGAACAAATGAGGAATTTCAGGTGTGGAAACTGTGACCCTTTGATTGACAAATCAGAAGGCATTAGTAGTGATAAGTGGTTCTGGCCGTTCAAGGTTTGGGTACAAACTATAAAATAATAAGTTAAACAAACAAAAAAGGAACTTGGATGGGAAAATCATACATTTATTTTCTTTAACTTCTAACTGAAACTTAATATTTCCTTCAATTATTTAAAAACATTACTCTGAAAAAAAGATTTACAGGCTTCACCCTTCTACCAAAGAGTTCCACAACACACACGTGAAAAGCTTAAGGACCCCTGTTTTACAACAATCTATAATTATCTAGAGATTAAGTAAATTGTTCTGTAAATTTATAAAAACAGATAAGCAAACAAAAAAGTCAGACTATGCCTAGAGAGCCCCCTAATCAATAATTAGAGGAGTTTCTGAAGATAAAGATGTCTTTTGAAGGTCAGTAACCTACCTACCAAATGGGTCATGGTCTGCTTCAAAGCTAGTATGAGTTTAATTGGCTTCAGAGCTTCAGAGTTGTTGATTTTCTACATATTCTGTTAGGTTTACTCTCAGTCACTGCAAGGGATTGTTGGTATGTCAATTCAATCTTTATCTTAGCTAATATAGCCAGAACTCCCTCAGATAGCGCCTTTCAATTGTCTGGATGATTAATCAAGGTAATTAATATATATCTGTTTTTTTACAATATAAATCTAGAAGAGAAAGGGAAAACTCAGAAATATACATAAGTACAAAAAGCTCAGAAAAGTATATATCTCAATTTCAATATATAGTTACCAATATAGATAGCAAACAAAGGAGATAAGTTCAGAATAGAGCACAAGTAATACTCAGTAAAAGGAGGGAAAGAGGAAATAAAAGATGGTTTAGTTCCTCCATATTTGTCAGTATCATTGGTGTGCAACCACTACTAAATTTCTCTCTGCAAGTTTTCTTCCATTTCTGTTGAGGTCCCTCCCCTCCAGCTCTTTAGCTGCTGCTGGAGAAGGGACAGTGGTGTTTCCATATTCTCTCTCTCTCTACTATTCTCTATCTTTGCATTTTCCAGGCTCAGTCCAGGTCCTTGTCCCATCCTTCTGTTTCCTTCTGTGATAAATGATAAATTCTTGGTCTAAGAGATGAGTATTAAGTCACAGTCCCATACACACACACACACACACATACACACGGGGGGGGGGGGGGGAGGGGGAGAGAGAGAGGGGGGGGAGAGAGAGAGAGAGAGAGAGAGAGAGAGAGAGAGAGAGAGAGAGAGAGAGAGTGAGTTCAGATGCTGCTTTCAGAAAGACAAAAAGAAACTTCTCTAACCACTTCTCCTACCACCCTTCTTCAAGGGAGATAATGATTTTTAATTAGAAAGGAAGGAGGAGTTTAGATTCAAACATTGGACACTGCTCTTTTCAGAGGAAGATAGTACCAGGTTACAATTATATCTTTCTGCTCCCTTCAGTATCAATAATCTAGAGGAAGTAATTTTTTAGGTTTGATATAACTCTAGATTGTTTCCTTTAATAGGGAAAGAAAGCTCCAAACTTTATATCCAAAGTTTAATTCCCTTACCACTAGATGCTAATTCGACATTGAGCACTCATAGTAGCAAATAAATCCATTTATCCAAGTCAATAGCACAAGAGAAAACAGAAATTATACATAGAAGAAATATATATATATTTATATATACTTATAAATGTATATACTTATGTATGTGTGTAGGTGTGTATGTGTGATTCTTCACAGAATCTTTCCCTCCTTTAAATGAACTTAAAAAGAGTTAGAATCATGCATTTTCTTTCTCAAAGCTAAGTCAGGAGAGCGCAAGATCTTTCTTCTCTCTTCCTCTCACTCATTCTCCCCCCTCATGGATACATTGGAAGTTGGGTCTCTACCAATGAGTTGAAAATATCAAGTATTGAACCCTTTTAGCTGAGGATTAGACACAAATCCTCTGGAACTAATAATTTAAAAAGTTTTAAATTTTTAAATTTCAACACATTTAAAATCACATTAAAAACACATTAAAAGAACATTAAAAGCACATTTAAAAATCAATGATAAAAAGTTGGCGTGAAGATGAAATGATATTGCAAATGCACCCTAGTATAGAATCAAAAAAACCTACAATAGTCTAAACTTTATACATTATAAGATTTGCTAAACCTTTTACCTATATCATTTGACCCTCATAGCAACACTAATATAGGTAATATTTTTTTTATTTTACAAATAAGGAAACTGAGGCTGAAAGAGGTTAAAACCTAAAATAACTTGTACACCAAAAAAAATTGGGAAATGATTACAGTGTTAAAAATATATTTGTGTGTTATTTTAACATCACCTATATTTCATATTTCTTCCATTTTCCTGCTCTGTCTTCTTCTAGAGAGTTGTTCAAGGCAACTATCAGAGGTACTACCAATTCTGATCCCATAGTCAAAATAGCATCAAACTAGTCTGGAAACTCCCTGTACCTGTACCTGGAGCCCTCTGCTTTGACCGGAAGTCACCACTTCCCAGATCTCCCCAGCCTTCTCTTTGGATTTTTAACTATTTTTCAAAGCAGCTTATATGATAGCTTTAAGAGACGATGAGACTTCCTGTTGAAGTGTATTTAAACCCTGCCCCTTCTGCCTTTTCCAGCCACTCTATTAATTTGGTGCTATGTGGTATCCCAAATTGTAATTCCTTTGCCTTGATTAAAAACAAGGTTGTCATATACATATAATTATGTAGGCTCTGCTTTTGGAATTTGGGCCAAGGTGCCTTTTAGGAAAGTGAAAATGATGGTGCTCCCTTCTTTTCATCTCATATATACTAAAAAACAATTTCAAATGGAAACTGTTTTGTTGATAATATTTTTCTCTGAGGGAAAGTTTTCAAGTTTGGGCAATTGAATGTGTCTAGAGTGCACATTATAGTTATAAAATGTTTGCAAATAAACATCTAAAATGTATTTTAAACGCTTTAAAAAGACACAAAGATAATAAATTGTTTTTCATAATAATAATTTCAATAACCTCCTACATGTAATCTAATATTTTTTACTATTGTAAAGAAAGTAAGTTTCTACTTTATGAACCATAGTGTTTCATTTCTATGTTTGAAGCCAAATTTTCTGAGTTATTTTGACATTAATCACATTTACTGTGTGCTATACCACAATTCCCTCATTCTTGGGCACTACCCTTGGGAGAGTGGGTCATTGTTATCTAACAGCAGTCTCTACAGCTGTTCATGCTGACTTGGATTTGAGTGTTATTTCCTTGACAGAGGTCATGGAAAAGCAATAGGAGTTAATTTTATGAGGCATCTGCTGTATCAGTGGTTATACTCATTCTTTAAGATTGCCCTTCAAACTATCACTTTTTGTAGGAAAATAATATTAAACAAAGAAGTGAGAGCACCATTTGGGAAGCTATAATGAATGGAGCCTCATATAAACAGAATGGGTCTTCCAATAGAGAAATCAATATAGTTAAAACCAATCAAATGTAATTTCAAAAGGAGTCATATAAATAGAGGTTAAGAAATGGATATCTTTAACTTGAATGGTATATGAGTGTGTTATAACAAACTGCAGTGGTAGCATGTTGCTTGGGAACAGAGTACAACAAGCATTCATGGTTACTAATAAATGCTATCAATTGTTAGGTAGGAATATTTTTATTTTTGTCAATGTACAATTAATCAAATTTGATTTAGACATGTTAGTATTGCACCATTTCAAATGGCTCCAGTCTTTTTTTGTTGGTATCATGAAATTTGCATTTGGTTTGTTGAAAAGCTGTATTCTTTCCATCACTCACTGAAAGACTTTGAGTATATCACAAAAGACATTTAACTGATTTTTCACATATATTTATTCAAATATATTTTGTTCACAGACATACATAAAAACATGTTCATACATATATGCAGACAACTCAGTTTCTAGAAGGGATAATATATTGTGGTAATTCCAGCCACTTAGGGAACTGTAGCTGGTGGATCTCATAAACTTATATTTATAGAAGCAATGCTGTCAACTATATAAACTAAACTATACTAAGTCCAGGGTCAATATAGTGATCCTTTCTGATGGTAGCATACCAGTTTCTTAAGGAGCCGCAAACCAGACCAGATCTTAGGTAGAGAAGGTTAAAAGTTACAATTCTGATTAGTAATAGAATCAGATCTATGAATAGCCCCTAAATTTTAGGCTTAGAAAAGATGGGGAGACCCAATCTTAAAATTACATGAGTTACTTGGCACCTACAATATAATAGAAAATTTAATAAATGCTTGTTACCTGATACATTGATTTCAGTTTTTAATATATAATTTCTATATAACACATTAATTATAGAAATTATAGATATATTATCTTTTTGAGATTAAAAACATTTTTATACATTTACATGGCCTTACTTTGTTTCGGGCAGCAATTCATCTATATCCTCTTAACACCTGTTAAGGTGTTAAGGAGCTTGAACCTAAGCTCCATTAGATCTTTTTTTTAGGTGGTCCATATACTGGAATTTTCCTTTGACTTTTTTTTTTTATTTTATGATTTATATAATTTTATGATTACTAGGAATATCCATCTGTTCTCCCTTTCCCTCCATATCCCTTTCTCACCAGACATTACTCAAATAGTATTATCAATGTTATTTTTATGTTAATGTTGAAAATACATAAAGCATATATATATATATATATATATATATATATACATATCTTAAACCTCTCTTTCTGTTTTTGAATCATATATATCTTTGAGGGACCAACTTCTGGAGTTACCAATCTGTCCTATAAATATTCAAAAAAAGAAAGAATTATCACTTATATTTTTGACCTCATCAAAAATTATGGTAGCATTAATATTCTATTATAAAAGTAAAGGCCTTATGTAGGAAGCCATCTTCTCCAAATGACTTGGGACTAAAAGCCAGGTTCATTGAGGAATAATATCTAAATTACATCTCTGAGAACACTATGTGTAAGCTCAGGGTGCTCTTTAAAAGAAGTAGAGAACAAGGGATATGGATAAAGCTAAGTCATCAGTAGTAATATTTTAAAAAAATATTCTAAATTATTAACAGCTGTAAAATGGGAAGCTAAAACAACTATGAAATTTTACCTCTGATCCATCAGTGATAAATTTGACAAAAAAGGAAAATGACAAATGCTGGTAGGACTGTGTAAAAATGGCCAAAAAAGCCAACACCATTATTTTTGATCACATATCATCTTTAAGTGTTACATCTGTTAACAGCAATTATATCTATTCTCTTCCCAGATACTCAGTTCCACTTCCCCACCCCAAGATTATTAAACTGTTCTTTTAAAAACTTATTTTTCTCTAATTATCTTTATCACATCTGGGAACACTTGTTTCCTAAATGCAGAAAGAAGTTAACTTTTTACAAAACTGTTCTTCTCTTTGGAGAGTTTCCACACACACACACACACACACACACACACACACGGATAAGAGGCACATTTTCTCTTCTTAAAATATGATGGGGGAAACACAGTGTTTTCAATTTAGGAGATGCATAAGGGGTTTCTAGGATTTGGGGGGGATGATTACCCATTCATGAGTATTATCTGAAATTCAGTAATATAGAAATATTTGGCATGAGTTCATCCACATATCCAAAAGGGGGAAAAAAAAAAAAAACACCTACAACTAGCCTTTTCAATTGATTTTTACTTTTAGTTTGAGGGGATAAATCAATAAATCAATGAGGTAAGAATTCACATAGAGACAATTTACATTTCCTCAGTGATATTTATTCTTTAGTTTGCAGCAGTTAACAATGATTGTAATGCTAATACATTTTTCTATGAATCATTTTGTGAATTCTTAATAAAAACCTATTTCTAATAAAGTATTGCCTATTGGAATCCAATAATGGAAAACAAATGGAATAGAAAGCATAAAGGGAGGATGGATTGTAAAGAAATTGGAGGAATCAGAGAAAATTCTCTCAAAACACCACAAAATCTCCGGCTTAGTTTTTGTAGGACCTCCTTGGCACAAAGGCAGAACTAGGGTCTTTATATGACTCAGGAAAAAAAAAGAAAGGAAGGAAGGAAGAAGAAAGAAAATAATATGCACCTTGTCTCTGAGAAGTGAAACATAGGGGAAAATGCCAAAACTAACCAATCACTGGGTATTATTATCAATTACTTGGAGGAGTTTCCAAGAATTGTTTTGAGGACAAATGTTTTGACAAGTTCTTGGAAAAAGTGGTAGGGAGGTGAATTGGAAAGGGGAAGGAGATGTTATGTGCTACAGGTGAAAATAATATGTTTTGAATGTATATAACCATTTTGAAGCTATTCAAAAGAAAAAAAAAATCAACTGAGGTCATTTGTCAAAATGTAGTTTTTTACAGGCAAAGCATTTTGAATGCAGCTAAATGTCCATTTGTTCCTAGCTAATATTCTTTTTAATAAAAACAAAAAAAGATTCATAGAACAAATAAGTGAATTGCTGTTTAAAATTTTTACACGCAAGGGACGTTGTACATCCATTTAGCTTGTGTGTGTTTAGGAGGTTTAATTTCTCTTATTCTTTGAGTTCAAATAAGCTGTTTATAGTAATAATGTTTTGAAATCATTCTGAAGAGCATGAGATGGAAATGTGTAGAGTTGGACTCCCTAAAATTTTGTAGGATGATGAGTCTTTACTGTGACTTACTAAGGAGGTTGCTTCAAAAAGCAAAGTGTGCTGATGTTCAGGAAGAATACTTCCAATATAAGGAATGTTAGTAACTATTACTAAAGTTAACAGATGCCCTGAAAAATTTTATTTTAAAATAAGACAGAAAGGAAAGATCAATTGTTTTTCACATTTTATTTTATTTTTGCAAAGGAAGACAATCAGCATTTTTAGTGTGACTTGCATTCTATATAAAATTCCTATTTTTCTCCTGTCATGTTCCTCCTTTTAATACACTTTAAAAGGCAAAATTCTTAAGTGCCTGATTTATTTACATGGAGTTGCATATCTCTTGTCTTTTTTATTTGTTCTTTCACTCCAGCACTGATTGTCTTTTGAGGCATCAATCAGATCCTTTCTTGAAGGTTATTTAATTTGGGCTAGTCAGTTGTAGCCTCTTGACACCTCATTTTTGGACTATTTATGAACTCAGGGTTGTTCTAGTACCTAGGCACAGGGAAGTAAGTTCTGCTGAAAATTGCTATAATTTTATCACCATTATTAATATGAAAGGCATTCTTTCTAATGGCCATTAATTATGCAGAGTAATGCATATATGAGTGAATATCACATTCCATTGTTATAAATGCTTTTATATTATCTTATTTTAAAGTATAATTAGCTGTATTTCCCCCCTAAAAACTCAGTGATATTATCAGACTAAGAAATTAGCTGTACAAATCAGAGAATGTCCATAGATATTTTCATTCTAACTGCTAAAATGATAATTAAAGAATAACTCCACATGAATCTGAATGATTTTACTTCCAAGATACAAATTATGAAGGCTGAATATTTAAGGACCCTAGCTGAATCACTGAAACGCAGATTGAGAAATCAGGATATGTTATATAAGTGATATAAGATTAGATTTCTAATTACCAACTAGAATCTGTATGATTAAAACACCAAGAAAATCAGGTAATCAGTCAGATAGACAGATATGGATTATATATCTTATTTCAGGTCAGTCATTGAAGCTCAGCTATGAATTGACTATGGAGGAGGGGAAGGAAGTAGACACTGGTAATGACTGAAGCATTAGTCTTCGAATCAAAAGGCTAAATGGATGAACAATGTCTATTGCATGTAAAATTTTAAGCAACAATCCAATTACTTGACTCTATGAATCCTTTTTTTTATTCAAAGCAAATACAAGAAGAATATCAACTAGGAACAAATGGACATTTAGCTGCATTTAAACCATTTTACATTTAAAAACTACGGTTTGACAAATGTGCTTGGTTGGGTTTTCTTTTTCCTTTGAATACTATCTCAAAATGGTTATATACATTCAGATTTTAAATATTCAGCATACATTATTTTCATCTTAAAATTTTGTGAAAATTTTCATGCTGCCCCTCTTCCATGCAAACATATTTACTCTGATGCTCCATAAGTTAACATCCAAAGAGAATATTGGCTTTAAGGTTAGCCCATTAAATAGGTGATGATGATGAAAAGGATTGTGATCATGATGATAATAAGCATAATAATATATTGCTATTAAGATAGCACTTTGAGGTTCACCAAATGCTTCATAAATGTTATCTTATTTGGTCCATACAAAAGTCCTGTGAAATAGTTGTTATTATAATGCTTATTTTACAGATATAACATCTTAGATTCAAAGAGCTTGCTGAAGGTGACACAGATCAGAAATGAGTTAGAATTAATTTAAGGCTATGTCCATACACCAATTCAAACATTCCATTTTTGTATTTTAAGTATAATTTTATGGATTCATTGTAATTTAAAAATCACATTAATTTCTGAATATATCTTGCTTCATTCCTATCCAAATATATTTCTCTTTTAATAAAGTATATTCTTTTTCTGCTTCTGATCATTTTATTCCACATTACTTCATAAATGTTTTATCATGTTTCTCTGAATTCTTTGTATTTATAATTTTTATGGATGACTAATATTACATAACATACAGGTACCAAAGTGTGTTGAGCCATTCCTGAGTCAATGGATATCTATTTTGTTCCAGTTCTTTGCTACCAGGAAAGGTGCTGCCAAAAATATTTTGGTATACGTGGGATCTTTCTCTCTATTCCTAAGCTCTTTGATACCCACATCTAGAAAACAGATCTCTGAATTTCCCAGCTGAGATATTTTAGTCATTCTTTTAAAGAATAACTCCAATTTTATTAAAATGATTAGATTTATTTAGAGATCTATCAATATAGCATATATTACTGTATTAGTACATGTAACATACTTGTCTTCCTCTTGTTCTTTCAACAATTATTATTTTCATCTTTTGTCAAATTTATCACATTGTTGGTATGAGATGAAGCCTCAAAATTACTTTAATTAAATTCATTTTAATTATTAAAGGTTTGGAGAAAATCTTTAATGCTGTTGTTAAGTATGTCATTCACTTAACAATTGTTTGAATATCAGATCAATTATTTTTCTAATGAGATGCTGTTCCCAAAATATACTTGCTCTCTAGTAATGTACTCCCTGTGTGTATACTCACTCCTCATAATCCATAATTGCAAATAGGGATCATGTCTGATTAGGACTGCTTGACCTTGTTTTCTGAGACAGTGGAGGGTTCCTTAGTCTTCCCCTTCTCCTCTATCTGATAGCCAAGCTGTTCCTTGGATGAAAGATTCTGAAGTTTTGTGTCAAACTTCACTGCATCTGCTGGAAGGTTCTTTCAAAAGCTTGATCCAGTTGCCCCCAGGGCTTTTTGTTTGTTGATTCAGGAGAATAGGTCTCAAAGTGCTTGCACTTCATTGTGGTGAAATCTCAGTCCCTGGGTGGGTCTTGTATTTCCTGAAGAAGTCTCATGTCGTTTTAGGAAACATATAACAGAATGGATTAAAAACAGAATCAAGCATGACTTTGTTTACAAGAAAGGCATTTAAAAATGAGAGATACACAAAAGGAGTTAGAATATAATTTCTTATGTTTCAGCTGATGCAAAAAAAGCATGATCTCAAAGTTAAACCTAAAATAGATTTAATTAAAAGAGATAAACAAAGTAACTACATTTTGATAAAAGGTACCATAAACATTAAATCAGTATCAAAAGTAAACCTATATGCAACAAATACTGTAGCATCTTAATGCTTAAAAGTTAATGAATTACATGTGAAAATAGATAATATCATAATAGCAAAGTACAATCTGTCCTCTCTCAGAACTAGATAATGCTAACTAAAAATAAATAAGAAAAAAAGTCAAGGAAGTAAATAAAATTTAATATAAACTAGATATGATAGATACGTGGAGAGGATTGAATGGTAATAGAAAGGAGTATATCTTTTTTTCTCAACAGTTTTATGACATCTTAACAAAAACTGACTCTATATTAGTACACAAACATTTTATAATTAAAAACAGAGAGAATTATTAAAAGCTTCTTTTTTCAGATCATAATACAATAAAATTATATTTAATAAAAGAATATGAAAACATAGATTATCAACTAGTTCGACACTAAACAACCTGATCTTTAGCAAGGAGTAGATTAAAGGACTAATCACAGGAACATTCAATCACTTTATTAAAGAGAATGACAGAGATGAGACAACATATCAAAACCTATGTGATAAGAAAAAAACAGTAATAAGAGGAAAATAAAACAGAAAGAGCAGACCAATGAATTGGATATGAATTTAAAAAAAGAAAAAGAACACACTAAAAATCCTTAATTAAACATGAAATTGAAAACTCTGAAAATTAAAGGTGAGATTAATAAAATTTAGTGTAAAATTGAATTAATAAATAAAACTAAAAATTGGTTTTATGAAAAAACCAATAAACTAGATTAACCATTGATTAATATGATCTTTGAAAAAAAGAGATCAGAAAACCAATACACTAGTATTAAAAATGAAAAGGGTAAATATATCATTAACAAAGAAGAAATGAAAGCAATTACAAGAAGTTATTTTGCCTGATTATATGTCAATTATTTTATTTTATTTTATTTATTTATTTATTTATTTATTTTTTTGCTGAGGCAATTGGGGTTAAGTGACTTGCCCAGGGTCACACAGCTGTTATGTGTCTGAGACCAGATTTGAACTCAGGTCCTCCTGACTTCAGGGCTGGTGCTCTATCCACTGCGCCACCTAGCTGCCCCTTATATGTCAATTATTTTAACAAATTAAATGAAATGGAAGTATATTTTTAAAATATAAACTGTTTAGATTAACAGCAGGAGAAACATTTTAGAAAAAGTAATTTAAGAAGCCATATATAAACAAGTAAGATTTATACCAGGAATGCAGGAATGGTTTAACATTAAATATACCAATAATAAAAGTAACAAAAATCATATGATTATGCAAATAGATGCAGAAAACCTTTTATTAAAGTACAACATAATTTTGTGAAAAAACATTTGAAATTATAGATATAGATATATTTTCCCCATTAAGCTGATAAAAAATATTTATCTAAAACCAATAGCATTATTTGTAATGGGGATAAACTAGAAGCTGTTCCAGTAAGATCAGGTGTGAAACAAGGATGCCTACTGTCACCAATATTGTTCAATATTGTATTGAAAATCTTAGCAATAGTAATAAGAGGGGGAAAGGAAATATAAGGAATAAAAATAGAGAATGAAATAAAAAATGTTTTTTGTAGATAGTATGATGGTATCCTTGAAAAATCCCAAAGACAACAAAAAAGTTAGCTGAAACAATTGAAAAATTTAGCAAAATAGCAGGATATAAATTAAATACATATAAATCATCAATATTCCTAAAAGAAGAGATTGTAAAATGTACTTTAAAATAACTCTAGATGGTATAAAATATCTGGGAGCACACCTGCCAAACAACAACAACAATAACAACCAATCAGGAACTACATAAACAAAATTATAAAAAAATCAATTTTTATACAAATAAAATCAGATTTAAAGAATAGAACATGAATTATTCATGAACAGGCAGGACCAAAATATAAAAAGGGCAATTTTACATAAACTAATTCAGATATTCAAAGCCACCCCAATTAAATTAATAAAAAATATTTTACTTAATTAGAAAAAAATAACAAATTTCATTTTGAAAAATAGTCAAGAAAATAAAAGTATTTAATGAAAAAAATGTAAAGAAAGGAGGTATAGAAGTACCAGATCTTAAACAATATCATAAAGCAGTAATTATCAAAACTATCTAGTATTGGGTAAGAACTAGAAAGTTAGTAGACATAGTAGACAAACAATTGATAGCAGCAAATAACTATAATAACCTTAAATTATGATATTAAGTGTACTGTATTGTATTAAGTATATCAAGTGTATATATTAAGTGTAAAGACTTAAGTTTTGGGGATAAGAATTCATTATTTGGTAAAACATTGTCTGGAAAGGGGGAAAGCAATCTGGTGGATAACTCTGGGCATAGACTAACATTTATACCATTTATCAAGATATGGAAAAAATGGCTATATGACTTAGATACAAAGAGAAAGATTACAAGAAAATTAGAAATACATGTAATTTTTTATATATTACAATATTTGTGAATAAACAAGAGATAAAAATTGGTATGAGGTAAAAATAGAGAATTTTGATTACATTGAATTAAAAAATTGTACAAATAAATTTAGCTAAAATTAAAAGGAAAGCAGGAAATTGAGGGAAACTTTTTAATAGACAATTTTTAGGTAAAGATCTCATATTTCAAACATATGAAGAACTGTGTCAACTTTATAAGAATATGAGCCAATTGATTGGTGGTCAAAGGATATGAATTTTCTGATGAAGAAATCAAAACAATTTATAGTCATATGAAAAAATGCTCTAAATCATTAATGATTAGAGAAATAAAAATTAAGATTATTTGCCTTGAGATATTATTTCATACTTATCAGATTGTCTGAAAAGATTGAAGAAGAAACTGACAAATGTTAGAGAATAAGTAGAAAAATTGGGACACTAATTTACCATTGGTAGAACTGTGAACAGATCTAACCAATTTTTTTTTTTAAAGCAAACTGGAATTATGCCCAAAGAGTTATTAAATTGCTTATACCCTTTGACTCTTTGACTCAGCAATACCACTACAAGGTCTGTTTCCCAAGATTAGGGAAAAAAAGAAAACAAAAATCTATATATTCTAAAATATTTATAGCAGGTTGTTTTTTGTTTTTTTGGTTTTTTTTTTTTTTTGTAGTAGCAAAAAACTGGAAATTGTGGGCCCATGAATTGGGGAATGGCTGAACAAATTGTGTCACATGATTGTGATGGAATACTACTGTACCCTAAGAAATGAAGCTTAGTGATCTTGGAAAAACACGGATAGACTTATATAAAATAAAAAAAGAGTGAAATAAGCAGAATCAAGAGGATGGTGTACATAGTAATAGCAATATTAAAAAAAAAAACACACAAGTTTGAGTGACTAAGTCATTTCCACTATAATAAATGATCAATTAATTACAAAGGTTCTATAAAGGAAAGACATCTGTACTCAAAGAAATGACTGATAAATAGAAGCATGTATAGAATGATTTTACATATATACCTATATCTATTTTATACATATCTGTGTCTAATGGCAGAGCACCTCAATGGTATGTGTGGGGGAAGATAAGAAAAAAAGTGAAAAAAAATACTTGATAGCCTTATTATATATTTAAGAGGAAGAGCAAATTGTACATGATAAATTTGCAGTTTCATGTGCAATCATCTTTTTTCTTTTCTAATCTACTGTGCTATGAAAATGCCTGTTTTATTTCTTATGTTCAGGAAAAAATAAAGTTAAAAAAAGAAATATATATTAAGTAACTAGGTACATTTTGCTAATGAAAGAGAATTATAGTACAATTTTCTTTTCAAATTTCAGAGGTAAATTTCTTGAATAAGCTTGTAATCTATATGTTTGTGTTGCAATATCAATCTTATTATTGCAATCTCTCTTACCTATTGAAATTAAATTTTGGAAAACAATAATGTCTTCATATTATTTAATCTTTCTCATTTTTTTCATTTTCAATTTCTCTATTTAAGTAAATGCTTTTATATATTCCCTTCTTTAACATCTCGGGTTTCTTTTTTCTCTATTGCTTCTTAAGATATTTGGATTCCAATAATACTTAAATTTTGATAAACCTTTATTTGCAGCTGATCTTTTCTATATTTATTAACTTTGAACATTCCCCCAACACTCAGTCCTTCATCCTTTTGTTCTTGTACCACTGAAAAGTCACTTACTTGTAGGTTATCATTACCTTTATATCAAAAGCAAAAATAATAAACATTTAAATAGCATCTCTTATGTGTCAGTCACTTTGGTAAGTGCTTCACAACCATTAGCACATATGTTAAATCACATGAGCATTCACATCCCTGACTTCTCACCTGCCTTAATCTTATTGTCTATAGAACACGCTCATTTGCATTCATCTAAAGTTGAAAGAATTTTAAAATGAATTCTTCCTTTCTACTTAACTTGATTCTTATTCCAGATTCCTTCTTTTTGAAAATACCACCTTGTCCCTGAAAACTCAAGGTCTTGAAGTTATCATGGTCTGCCCCTTTTCCCTCCCCTCACCCTCTCCGTGATTCTCAGTCTCAGTAAGGTCTCATTTTTTCTCATTCATTTATTTTCATATTTGTTATTCCATAAGTATTTCTATCAGTATCACAAGAGCTCTGATTTCCCCCATCTTATATGTATATTTTATTGAAAATAACAACTTTGAAAGGATTTCTGGATCTACTTCATCTAATCATAGGGTTCCACATTCCTAAAATACATCATTTGTTACATTTCTTTCTTTTCAAGATCCTAAAATGGTTTCTTATTAACCATTTTAATAAAACCAAACTAGAAGCATTAGCTGATAACCATCAAGTGACCCTATCTTACCTATTCAATTTTGCTTCCAAATATATATATATATACACCATGCATTTTCACCTTTATATTTTTCTTTATAACAATGAAATAACTAGAATTCCCTATTGTTCTTTTACTCCAGCCTAAATCATATTCTTAAAGACGAAGGAAGAGAAATGAATCTTCCTTAAAGCTTTGACTATGCCTATTGTAAATGGTGTTTATTTTATTTGAATTTCCTGAGAATTTATATTAATAGTCCATACTTAAATTTTTTCACAAATTTTTTTTTGTATTGCCTTTGAATTTTTATTTACTTTTTCCATGTTTAGTTTATATATGTAGACCAGTAGCATCTTGAGAGTAGGATGATTTTGTCCAATTTTTTGGAACTCAAAATCTTCCAAAAATGAATGTTGAAACCTATCTTTACATATAATTGGGAAAATAAAATACTATTGAAATTTAAAAAAAATTATAAATATTTCCTTATTTTAAAGAGCATAATGATGACTATGGAACCTCTTTATTCTACATAGACCTATTAGTGGCAGGGTTATAGGTTCAAAATAGCCATACATATACTACATCAAAGATTCTTAAACTGTCAGTCACTACTCCATGCAAGTGTCACATAACTTAATTTGGGCATCACAAAATTATGATTTTTTATATAAGTAAATGCTTGGTTTATATCCCTATTGTACATATCTATCTATCTATCTATCTATCTATCTATCTATCTATCTATCTAT